>JABSMT010053406.1:0-12041 GCA_018902335.1 Eumacrocentrus americanus
GGGGGGGGGGGGGGGGGGACATTCGGGACAACTAGTAGGCCGACCCGGTTCCCCTTGTTTCAGAGGTTCCGGCGAACCTTCGCGCGAAATTACGAACTGTGTGGGCTAAGGCAATGAAGCGCAGACCGCGCATCAAGAGAATTGCCGAGCGAGTAAGACCACAGCCCATCCTCGTCGTTGACACGATCCTTAAGGAGGCTGTGTAAGAGGTGGAGGCCACGCAAGCATCGGAGTCGAAGAAGAGAAGACGGCTGAAGGCTGCGATCTATGCAGCAGGGGTTGTGCTGGAGCAGGAGGCCAAAGGGCATAGGGAAAGAAAACCCCCGGCCTTTGTACTCACATAGAGGAAGCTGCAGAAGAGAGTGGATCGAGCCGTAAAGCTAAGGGAATGGAGAGGAGCAGGGAGAAAAATCACCAGGGACCTGAAGAGAGAGTAGCAAGAGACATCAGGAGCCTCAAAATGACACCCCCACAGTATATAAAGACCAGCAGTGAAAAAGTCAGAATGCTGAAGAACAAGGTCACAGTGCAGAGAGCAAAGGCGGAGGCGATAGGTGTATGTGAGTGCTTCATGGAGAAACCGTCGATGACGACGATTGAGCCAAGGAGGGACAAACCTGCCCTGATATTGCCCTGACCTCGCTGCCACGCAGAAGCACTTCAGAAGAACACTCGGAGAAGAAGACCAGGAGAGGTGGTACACGCCAATATTTAACACCTGGCTGGACAGGATGATCAACCACAGACAGAGCCTGAATCTCGAACAGCAACTGGATGAAGGAAACATCGGGCAAAAAGTTATGGGAGCCCTAACACGTACGTCCCCTTGGAAGGCATCGAGAGAGGATGGAATACCCGCAGCGCTGTATAAAATCCTCCCCCACAGCCAGGAGAATCATGGTGCAATTCGTCACTGAGGTTCTTAGGGATGAGACGAGGGTCCAGGAGGAAGGTGTCAGGGCCAGGGTCGTCTTGATCCATAAAGACGGAGACCCAGCGAACCCGGCGAACTACCGACCGATTGCAGTGCTGAATTCCTATTACAAATTGCTCATGGCGACGATCGCCACGCTTATCAAAGACGGGCTGGCATGTCCCCTCAATAGGAAAAAGGTTGTAGCGCGGGTGCTACAGCAGATGGCGACTATCCTGGAGTCCGTCCTAGCCCCGACGTAGAAGGTCACTCTCTTCAAATCGACAGTGGCTACGGCGGCTGTGTACGTTATGGGTAACTTGTACCCTAACGAGTCGAGACCATCCACACTGAAGAGATGCAACGACGTCGATCGGGAGGTGAGGAAGCTGCTAAGTCCTGCACGGCTTACTGGGGAGAATCACGTCGAGGGCCAGCGTTTACCTACCAGTGGACTGGGGTGGCCTGGGGCTGAAATCTCTCAAGCAAGAGACTGAGGTCCAGTATTTGAGGAAAGGTCTCTACTTGCGAGAACATCCAGATATGGTGACCACGAGAGCCAGATACGAGATGCTTGTGATAGCCGCCTGGAGGAACCCCATCACCTACGTTGAGAAGGTACTGGAAAAATACGGAATGGAGATGCAAGCGAGAATAGACGAGGAGTCAGTAAGTAACTACAGCCGGAGGGTCACGAAGGCTGTAGTACAGAAGCAGCTCGAAGAACGACTCGGAGAGTGGGGGCAACCCATGCACTACGGCCGCCTGGTAGCGGAAGGGAGAGCGAACATCTGCTTTCCGGCGATGAAGTCGCTTCACTTGGAGAACTGCATGGTGGCCTGTCTACATGCGGCGGCAGAACGTAGGTCCATGGCCTTGGGGCGAACCCCATGCTCAGGAGAAGGTGCCCAAGTGGGTGCAGGGCGGACGAGACAGCCTACTATGTCACGTCCGAGTGCCTGGTACCGGGCTACAGTGCCAGGCATGATACGGTGGTCTATTGGGCCATCAAGAATGTCCTGGAGGCGACGGGGGCTCCGGAGGAGGTGAGAACGAGTCTCAGGTTCTGCAAAGCGTCATTCTATGCCGACTACCAGTGTGGCAACAGGCGGGTGTATGTGGGTGCCGGAATGGAGATACCAACTGACCCAGCGCTTTACCACAACAGACCTGACGTGCTGATCAGGGTGACTAATCCAGAGATAGTATACTTACTGGAGATTGCTGTAGCTCATCTCCAGAATATACGTCTCACACAGCAGATTAAGAGAGTCCGATACTTGGCGGTGCTGGTAGTTGGATCGTATGGGGAGCTGTTGTTGACGTCAGAACACCTTAAAACAAAGGGTGTCTTCAGCCAATTGGGAGTCTCCGAAAGGAGGATGAGGCTGATGCTAGAGAAATGCTGCTTCAGCGCAGCCAGGGGATCGGTTGAGATCATCTACAGACCGGTACGTGTCGATTTGGCGCCGCCGTTTTGGCGCGACTTCTTTGGCACCGCTGTTTGGGCGCGAGTATGTTTTGGCGTAGGGCCTTCTTGTCATAAGAACCTTTTGATTCTGAGAATATTGGCGCAAAGATATTTTGGCGCTATTTATTCGATAAATTCATTTATAACGTAATCCAGTCAAAATCATGCACAAAATAAATATAATAACAAAACTGACAGAACACTATACAAATATAACAACATTACAATACCATTGGGCGCCGCAAAATATCAGGCATACATATTAATATAACAAAATATTATTAGATATTCCCTTTAAAAATTCAATTATTGTTAGATTTCGAAAATCCTGAACAATCGACAAAAATTTTTCATCATTTCTCATGTACTTTTGCCGTTTCTTTGGGGCCTCATTGCCATTCAAAAATTGAGCGTATGAAAAATTCCTACCCCTTTGTGTTACACGCAAACCATCTATGAACTTCCATAAACAAGGATGATCAACATCAAGTTCACGCTGTAAACGACGATGGGCAGCCTCCACAAAATTGTTCGGCCTACTCTGGTGATTTAGAGTCCTCTCATAAACAAACCACATTTTAGGAGAAAAAGTCGGAGACGAACGTCGGTTGCCACGCTGTAGACATCCAATATAAGTATCCTATAAACAATTGAAGCCCAAAATTTTATACTACTCACATTACTATCTCAATGGTCAAGCAATAGCTTCTTCCATGGATTACTTACCTCAAAATAATTCAATACTGGATGTAATTCTTCAGGTAAATAATTATAAAGCTCCTCGAGCGCATCGTCAAGACGTTCTACTGGAACAAATGTCAGTGCTACGATCATTCTTGCAGATTAGGCGAATCGAGGATTATTATTATATTGAGAAATTAACTGCGTTTCACAAAGTTTCAGCCGGATATTTTTGGATAAACGAAATGGACATCCCCATATTTTAGCCCTTAGAAATATCTCACTGACAGATTTAATTACAGTGATCTCAAAATCCATTGAAATAAAATCCGAATTAAACCGCGGCTACATCTCGCTTACCATGGTAAACAGACGGTCGTATGTATCTCGCTGTTTGTTTGGAAGAAGAGCGTAGAGCACTGGTAATGCATATCAATTACGCTCGACAAGAATCATATAAATTTAAGAAAACAATGGCGGAGCTTGTCGAAATGTTCCATCGATGTAAACACTCTTCATATACCTGCTCCAATCCTTACAATCCTCACGGCCAAAAATAAGAATTCGATTGTTCTCTTTGCTACTATCACGCAATAGAAATAAAATTTCTTCGCCGTCAGCAATTGTATATTTCGTGTATGCCTCTGAGATCTCAAGGGATATCAAGTCATTTGGAGTTGGAGGGACAGCACCCATTACTTTGCGTTTCCGTTGCACAATCTAACGAAGCGCATCTATTCGCGGCAACTTCGCTTACACTGCCTCATCAGTTCCTTCCAGCGCACTATTCAATATCTGGGACGGCTTGTCAATCGTTTCTTCCGCTCCCCTTTTGATGGCACATTTCACCTTTGCCACTTCTACATTTGCGGCATCACTACCATGGCTATGTCCGTGCATTTGCAGAATGAACTAAAAATAATACACACTGTTATATAAAGTAATACGAAGTTATAGAAAAGATTATACGATTAATGACTGTAAAATAGATGACTGACCTCATTATTCGCACTTGATGTGTGAATCCTCACAGGATATTCGTTTTTCTTCTCGCATCGTCAAAATTTTTTTGTTCCACAAGCACTCATATTGTCGAAAATACACATATAACCATCTTTAATATATTTATCACGATCGCGTTTCGTTCTCATCAAGCTGGCCATCGTGCATTACAAGCCACTCAACGACGCTGACTGCCATAAACTAAACTCCTAGCCACAGGCCTCAATACTTACTAATCCAATATCAACAGCCAGATTCTCGTAATCGCCGTCATTAACGCTATGTGTACAAAATATCAACAAGCGCTAAAATACCCAGCGCCACAATGGACATATCGCCTAATGTTTCTGCGCCCAATTATACCTGCGCCCAATACTACCTATGCCAAACCGGTGTGGCCAAAATGTCCGCGCCAAAACACCGGCGCCAAAAGGTCCTACTTCATCTACAGATGGCTAGAAACCAGGGGCCAGGCCAATGGACTCACGGAGGAGGTCGGCGCAGCGGAGACGTGAAGCGTGAAGCTGTGTATACACAAAATGATATTGTATTTTCTACTTACAAGGGCCCAGTTGGTCGATGTCTGTAAAAATAATTGCAATAAACGAATACAAACCAGTGCCGTAGTGAGGAGAACGTGTCTTCTAGAGAAAACTCGAGAAACAGCATGGTTGATGATAGCTGAGCTTCCACTATCAGCATTTGCTCGTTGCTCCCGATGCGGCTGTCCAGCTTCGATTGCTGGGTTATTGAAGTTCGGCGTATCACTGCATTGAGCAGCTAGCTGTGTAGATGAGCGTTGTTAAGTCGAGACTAATGAGCCTGGATGAATAATTGTATGATGTTGGCTACTGCAATGAAGGCATCGCTTTGCCGAATGACAATTGACTACCCTATCTCGACCAAGATAATTAAAGCATAACGACTTTTCGTAGATTAGCGCTAATCTCTCGTCCAGAGTCTTACCACGAAAAACTGGACGAGAGACAATAAAGTGAGCTATATTGCACACCGAGCATCGATGTTCGAAGAGGTGCTGCTGGACTTGCGACCGAGTCTGCTACAGAGAGTGTGGCAGAATGAGCGCGCGCGTCTCTCGAAGTTGGTTTGAAAACTGACCTTGGATTGATGTTTCTAAGGATCTGTGATATCGTACCTGCTCGTCCAGAAATGTAAGGAGCTTTTGCCTTGTAGGGAAAGATGATTGAGCCCTAAACGTGCATTCCCACTCAGCCACGGAGTTGCCATCGAGCTTTGAGATGACCGAGTAAACGACGAATTGATCGTAGTGTGGATTATATGCTCCCAAGTTCGATAAAGCAGAAACAGCTGTTGATACGTCAGTGGTGAATTGTTCCAAACTCGCAGCGGAAGGTCGAGTGAGCAGTTCTACTCTGTAGAAATCTCGCATTGCTGCATTCACCCGTAGTTTGTCGTCGTCATAAATGGAAACCAAGTAGTCCCAGGTTGAGCTGAAGTTCTCATTAGTTAGCTCGACATTAGAGATACGCTGAGCGGCAGACCCAGTCAAACTTAGCTTGAGATAGTAGAGCTTCTCGACACCAGTTAAAATCTGACTGTCTCCAATATCAGAGACAAACAAGTCCTTAAAGGAGGCCCAGTCTTTAGCATCACCGCTAAATTTGGCAAATTCCATCTGAGGCATTCTATGAGCAAAGCCTTGAGGAATAACTCCCACAGGATGGATGATGGACCGATCAGCCATTGCACTGCCATCTGGGCCTTCTTCCACTGTTATCTGATCGAGTCAACTCTCCATAAATTCCTGTCCATCTAGGAATGCTTCTTCGATTGTGGCGAAATACATGGGCTTGAAGTATTTATGCTATTCAAGAAAAGCTCTGAAAGTCTTATCAGCTGTGTCTCGAAATGATAGGAGTTTGGAGTGATTTTCCTTAAAGTTATGCCAATTGGATTTCAGTGCTTCAAGGCGACCTTGGACGCGATGTCTTGTCAGGTTAGCCTCGCCTTGCTTCGAGCGATAAAGTCAGACAGCTCACCACTTCACACAGCACGATATAGTGAGCTAGAAAGTTCACGATGCGGCGAGAGCACACGACTGTGCGAGCGAGAAGCACGTCGAGCTCCTAAGTACAACGCGCGCGAAAGCGAAAGGCAGTAAATTTCGGTAGGTGTATCGCGAGTGAGGGAGAAACGCGCACACCACCACTACACAGCGAGACGGGCACTGAGAGGGGAGAGCAGCTCTAGAGGCGAGCCACGAAGCGTTACGTAATGCGACGATAATTCGACTCCTAGATGGAAAAATGTCGCCTTTTACAGGATAATTATCCTCTTACAGCACTAGCACTCTCTGATTAATTTCGAAAGATGATAAATAACCGAAGAATGGTCGAGAATAGACAAAAGTCCATCAGAGAACGACGAGAACGATCGATACACTCGCGACCACGTGGTGATGCGCGAGACGAGAACACTTCACTTTCCAGTCACAAAATTCATCAATTATCCGCCTCGAAGGACAAAATATTCGGGCAATTACTTTTCGCTAGGCTCAGGAAATTATTGGTGAGCAGTTGTCAGAGGAAAGTATGAGGATTGCACAGAAAATTTGAGAGTTAAACAACAAAGCAAGATAGCGTCGATTTATTGCTGAGAGCGTCTATAACAGAACTGAACTGCGGGCTAAATACATTGATCGATGGGTCTCGGGTCAATATCTGCGCGATCGATGATAGAGTTCGGCGTGGCCTACACGTGAGGCCAGCGGCGCGAAGTATGACTATGTTTTTCCTCTAAACAGCCAGTCTTGGTAGTTCAGCAGCTTATAAATGTAATTGGATTGGCAAATATAGAAATTTTCTGTTTTCTCTTCGCACGTGAATTCCCAAGTAACACTTGAGATCGCCAAGATCCACAATTGAAAATTCTTTGTTTAATGTCACTTCCAGATTATCAATGTGTCCCAGGGATTTGCTGACGACCACGACATTATCAACATAAACTGCCAAATACATACACTCCTCCTACGTTATTTTCCTCTACAAACATGGATCAGCTTCACTAGGTTCAAAATCATGTTGATCAAGAACTTCGTTAAGTCGATCGTTCGGGGCTTTTGCTGCCTGTTTCAACCTATAAATACGGCACTTGACTCTGCATCCATAATTCTCTTTCCACTCACTTCATAACCAGGAGGTTGTTTCATGAAAATTTCTTCTTTTAATTTGCCATTCAAGAACGCAGTTTTGGCATAAAATGTCTGACATAGTAATTTCGATGAGCAACGACTGATAACAGTGTCCTGAGCATTGAATTCCTGACAACGGAAACGAAGACCGCATTGTGATCCGTTCCGAACTTCTGAGAAAAACCTTGAGCCACTAATCTGGCCTTGAATCGATCAAGTCGTCCATCGGCATGTCTTTTAAATTCAAACACCCACTTACAGCCCACAGTAGTTTTGTTTTCTGGTACCTTTTGTAATTCCCAAGTTTTTCTTATTAAAGAGAAATCACAGGCAGCACAGGTAATAAAAGATTCTATTGAGCATTCGAAAACACAATTTAATCGAAAGCCTCGAGGTATCAGGTCTGATCGAGGGACGAAGTACATGACTCATCAGCATTATTCATATATATATAAACATGAATTAAAAGAAACAACAATGAACAATACACTGTCAGAAAACTTCCTGTGAAATTAAAGAACACACACTGGAAGTTTTTAACATCTATAAATATAAGTTAAATTTCAATCGATTTTTGTGTTGAAATTTAAGTTGAACCTGTAAATCAGTATTCATAACATGTGTAATTTTCACGCAATACTTGAAATTTCACTATCATCTGCAATGTAATCCCAGATAGACAGAAATACGTCATATTGTCATCATATTCAGCTCACGCGTGAGTCACGGGTAAGCGCAAAGCTGTGTGCTTCTTATGAGTGCTCCGTTGGCACTCATATTCACATCATATGATGATGCACAATAAATTGACGAAAAGCAGCAAACGTTACTACACGCGATGCCTCATATATTGTGCTCATAAGCAGAGGTAAATTTACCTCATCTATAGTCAGCCGAAGATGGCAGCATATGTAGCTCATATTGAAGTCACGGCGTGAAGGAAACAGAACAGTCATATTTAGCTCATATTTAAGTCACGACGTGATGAAAACAGAATAGTCATAAGTAGCTCATATTCAAGTCATTGCGTGAAGAAAAAAAATAGCAGAATCAGAAAAAGATACAATAAGCAGCCGCTTGTTTTCAATTATTCCTTAATAATTAGCATTAAACACATGTACAACAGTATTAATATTTACTAATCGCCTAATTCTAACCTATCCTACCTATTAATACGCTTATCGCTTCAGAAAAATATCGGACCCCGCTGGGTTGGATTCGAACCCAGAACCTACGGGTTACGAGGCAGGCACGCTACCGACTACGCCAGTCGTCGCTTGTTACAAACATATTTTCTTGTCGCCTTTATATATTATTGTCCCTCGTCATAAACGTAAGATATATATGTGAAAAATCGCAAAGATTATTGGTTGCATCGTGATATTGCCGGCGACACAAATATGGTATTATTATATAATGATCCCCTTAATTCAGTAGTGAAGCGGTAAAAGAAGATAACTCCAAAATTATGAAAAATTTTAAACACTCATTTTTACAAATATCTCGTGAACTTTGAGAGATACAAAAAAATCTTATTGAACCTTTTTTGTAGGAAATTGAATTCTCTACAAAAAAGGTTATTTGCATTTTTGTCGTATCTCCCATAGTTTTCGAGATATAATCAATTTTGTCAAAGATTTTAATGGAAAAGTTATCTCGACTTATCTTCTTTTACCGCTTCACTTCTGAATTATGGGAGATAGAATAACAATCAATTATTGATTGTTTTTCCTTCAGATTGAGTTACATATAACGCAAATGTTCTGTTCAAATTTGTCGTACACTTTGAGGGCGTGGATTGTATCTATATATGATGCGGTAAATAATTTGAAAACGCTTCGTACATCATTTTTGTTTACCCCGTGATAATCACGGAAGTCCATCTATATATTAGGTTCATATGATTGGCGGTGCAGGTGATTGACCGACTAAACCCGACTCGATCCGAGAATCGACGACATGAACTGCATTGATAACTATACATATTGTCCTCATATTAGACTCACTCGATTCAGTACTACGACGAAGTCAAACCCTCATATTGTGGTCACAATTATGTTGTGTCATGAAAGAAATTAAACACTGCACATTGGCTTCACGTAGGACTCACTAAATGTCGTTAGCCACCAAAAATCATATTGAGCACATATTGAGAGCATTCAATGACAACACGAAATCATTGCACGGTGAATTCATAAAAACATTATAAAAAGATAACATAGATTGAGTTACATATGACAGAAATTCTCTACACACTAAATGTTGTCAACTAAAAGAAAGTCAATTGAGCTCATATTGAAAGCATTCAATGACAACATGAAAGTATCTCATGATGAATTCTTAATAACATTATAAGAAGATTTCATAGATTGAGTACATATGATAGACATTTTCTATACACTAAATGTCTTCAACTAAATGAAAACCAATTGAGTTCATACTTAGAGCATTCAATGACAACACGACATTCTACCACTGTGATTTCATGAAAAGTTGTCATAGAATGAGTTACATATGGAGTAAATTCTCCATCATTATATTTGAGTTTTATGAATGACAACGATGTGAATTCAATTTGCCATAAATGTGTGATACATTCATAAACGACAAATTTAGATCAAGATGTATCTCAAATCTGTGCGAGTATATGAGCTCATTGGTTTTGCAGTATACGATGCTGTCAATAAGCTGTAAATTTGCAAAAATCAATTGTCGACATCGCATGATAATCATGGCTGTCTATCTGGGTAAAGTGAAGAAAAGTAAAAAGACAAAGCACTGAGAGAATCAGGGAGAGGAGACGCGTGAAGTAAAAAACATCCGAAGAGATACCAGCATCAGAAGGGGACACAAAGTGGTAGCAGAGAAAAAGATGTAATGTGGCGGCGACGAAAGAGGGACCGGATCCGGAGATGGTTCTTTCTTGGAAGTCGAAGTGACCGAGTCGATTAGGGCAAAACTACTCCCGAGTTGTGAACTCTTCAGACGTCCAGACAGGGTCGACGATCTCGATACGACGCGTCAAAAGTAGAACGCATATCTCTACTATCACTAGCATCATAGTTGACTATCAAATAATTACTTGATAATTTGAAAACAAACATTATTCCTATGCTAATGTATCTTAGTAGACACAAAGTGAACGTATGTGATGGACGATCGTGATTGACTCGAAGGTCTTTGAATACATGAAAGATGATTTTGTGCAGCTGTGTGCAGAAGGCTCTCTCGTAGGATTACCTGCAGCAGAAACGGAAGTGAACCAACCAGGCGCAACGTTACGTGTCTCTAATCATCGGGCAGTTCCCGCCAGAGTAGGTCAGTGCCGGCAGGGACGTTTTCGCTCACTAATTCAATAACAAATGTTAAGTAAATAAAAATAATCATGAAATAAATCGTCGAGTGAACTTGTCCAAGATTTTTTGTGAGCTCACATTACAAATTTTTTTTTTTTTTTTTTTAATATTTCATAGTTTTCGATCAACCGGAAAGCAGATTTAGATTGGACACGGCATTATTTCATTTTTTCCCCCGTCGGACTGAAAATGAGATTGACATCAGATAAAGCAATTTATTGTCGTTATTAGTTGAACTAAATTTTTGCCAAGTTTTAATTTTTCAAAATTGTGATCTCGAAAAAAAATGGAATTAGGGGCGTTGCGACCCACTGTATTCTTCAATCATATTATTTAACACAGTTTAGTAACTTTTTCAAAAAAATTTATTGAAAATTTTAGAAATTCTATTCTTCGAAATATCTCGAAAACTGTGCAAGATACGATAAAGTCTCATTGGACCTTTATTGTAGGAAATTAAATTTGCTACAAAAAAAGGTCTCATGCAATTTCGTCCTATTCCGCATAGTTTTCAAGTTATCATCGAAAAATTTTAATGAAACTTTGTTTATCGACATTTTCATTTTTTAAACCGATTAACTTCACATTTTTTTATGCAAATTTCTTGCCGAAAATCAAATTTTTTGGTTCAGCGATTCCGGAAATTACCCAACATTCCGCTAAAAACCATGATTTCTGGTTTCTCGGGGCCTCAAAACGTCAAGATTCATCAAAATTTGCTAAGAGGAATACATATTTAAAAAAAAAAAAAAATCAAAAATCAAAGAAATATCAATGTATCCATATATAGGAACAAATAAAGGTTTTGTGCAAAACGTTTATTATTTGTATTAGCTCCACACCCGAAGGAGGAAGTGAAGCATTCACCGAATAAGTCTCGCCTTTCCCTCCCGATCTCCTTCGACATTGTGATTCTCACGAGTGGAGAGATCCGAGATCGCACGCTTGGGTCACGGATCGTATATGTACCACTATCACTATATACATACATACAAGTGTACGCACACTGTATGTATCCCTATGGCATTCCCGACACGGCCACCACGTGGCAGTCGGTGCTCTCACGGTCACAATGGAGCTTGGATCGCAACCCACGATTAATGAGAATCGCGAGATACTCTCCACCTACGTCTTTATATAATCCTTATTATTATAGTTACTTTATTTTCTTCATTTTATTTTCTGTTTTTCAATTATATTTTTTCTTTTCTAATATAGGTTTAGACGAAACGAGATCACTGGTATTAATCTCGGGAAACCTATATATGTGATATACCACACGAGATCGACGTAATAGCTTCCTGATTATTCGCACCGTCTATCAGATAATCCCCGTCGTGTGGAGAACGAAGGCCTGCATTCCATTGGGGGTCGGACGTGCCGGCGAGAGCTAACTAACTAACAAAATAAATAAGCATTCGAGTCGATTAATTTTGTTTTTGTTTT
>JABSMT010053407.1:0-23288 GCA_018902335.1 Eumacrocentrus americanus
TAAATATATAATAAATATTAAGTTTCACCAGCGAGAAAATCATTTCTTCGACTTTGATTCTTTGACTGATGTGCTCCCAGTGTAATTAATAACACGATGCTACGCTTGGTCGCATTCGATTTCCATCGCAACTATAATCATCCAGGCGAGTTCACTTTCACCGCGACCTGACGTCGACGCGTGACCGGAAAACCACGTCGCCGCGAGGGAGTGATGAGCATTATTATAGAGAGCTCATTTTAGCGGTGAAGATAGGGTCACCAGCGGAATAGGGAACAACATAGCTCAATTACCCATAGTTTAATTCTAACCAGTGAAGAGGCGTTTCATTACCGCTGGATAAATTTCTATATAAATCTCAAACGATAAATGATACCCTTATACTTTCTTTTTACACACAGAAAATATAAATTTTAAGTAATATTTTTAGATGGAAATAAAGTAAATTGCGTGTTTTTTATTGAATGATTGCCTTGGGGACGGCAATAATAAATTTTACTCAATTCTATAGGTTTTATAGCGACAAAACTGGAAAGGAATTAATATGGAAACAGGAAAAGAGATGCTTTATAGAGTAACTTGCTGACAACTTTCTACTTCCCGGTTGACTGGTGCTGTGGAAATAACTAAGAAGCAAAATCTACCGACGATTGAAGTGTAACGCTCGTGAATTGACGTTAGATACAGAATTTTTTTGCCAGTCCATTGAGAATGAAACGACCAAGGCAATCAAGTTGGGAGAGCTAGAAGATTGGCTGCTGCTGGCTTGGAAAGTGCTCTTTACTTTGGCATAGTAGCACGACTTCACTCAGCGAAACAATCGAGCACGCACGCAAGAAAGATTTTTGATATGCGTGAAAAACATGTTAGAATCTTATATAGTTATACAGCTCATTAATTTGCAATGTATTATACGCTCGTAAAATTTGATATTACACATTAGTTAGAAACTATCTAACTAGCATAAAAGTAAGAGAACATGTTAATTCACTCTGGCTATTATTGTCCTGGACAATATGTACAGTTAATCGCCAAAGAGAAAATCCTTTCAGCGAACGTTCACCTTCCTATCTCTCTCCCTCTTTTTCTCTCTCTCTTTCTCTCTCTGCGTAACCACCGTCAGAGCAACCTACTTTCTGCTGTGGTTATTGTACGTGTCTTTTCACCAGCATCAAAGACGTTTGGAGATTCATCTATCGTTCCTTTACAGCACACACTATCTATTACATTCCTCATCTTCAATGATAATGTCAGTTAATGGGTGTATTGCTCTGAAAAGGACACGCGTGGTTGCAAGCGGGTCAGAACTGAGTAAAATGTATTTTCAAAAATAGGAAATAGTGAATACATAAATTTATTTTGTAAAGATTTTGGAATTTATAATGTATTTGATTTATCAATTTAATTTTTTCCATCTTTTTTGCCAATCTTCGAAACAGCCTTATTTGCTATATAGAACTTGGAGAAAGATAGATCAAGGATTCAACATTGTGGGTGGAAAATTCTAAATAAGAAATTCATCGATTATTCGCATGCATTTCACGTCGCTTCCTGGCTTCGTATTACGTGCTCAGTAGAAAGTAACTCTATAAGTATCATCGTTGTGCGCGCAGTAAATGAACGAGTAAAAAATTCAAAGTCTGCCCTCTGACTCACTGTTGAAGATGAAAACAGACTCTAAAAAAACCGGTTCTTTTTTCACGCTTAAAAACACCTCAAAGACTTTTAAAGGAGGGAATAAAACTTTTTTTTTTAAGATTTTGTAATTAACTACAGCTGCTAGCCTTGAGTCAGGTCAATCAGAACTCATCAAGGATAATCCCTGAATAAAGTATAATTATATCCAACTGCAAGATACCTCAGCACAGTTATTAATCCTAATTTCTTTCCTTAATAGTTACCTGAACGAGTGCCTCTGGTTGCAGACGCTTGAACAGTTCTTCTTGCTGCTGCTGAATACCCATCTGCACTTGCATAGCAGCAATGGACTCAGGAGTGCAGGAAGCTCGTGCCTGGAGCCATGCAGATGCTAAAATAAAGCTACCAATGATCACAGAGATAGCAATCAATGTCGTAGCAATTATCCTGGCAATCTGGACAGCAGTGCTTTTCCCTCCTGGTCTGGAATACGCCTAAGACCAAACATAAATCAGACATAAGATTAAGTATTAATGGGTTTTTTAAAACTGCATCTACAATGAATATCTTCTTACACAATCATTCGTCTTTTTCTCACTACATTATTATATGATTCTTTCCACCTATTTCTCTGTCTTTTTTTCCTACGACTTAGTTTAAGCTACAGAGATCCAATCATTTGCTCTTTCACGAGTTATGTGTGACTGCATACAGACAGAGGACCGGCATGTACAATTGTACATACGATTTACATACACGACTCTCTTCAGGTGTAGTATATACGATATACGGAGACCACGACAAAGGCTATAATGAATAGCGTTGGTGTATGTCCGTGCCAGCTTCACGCTTGGTACCCAACCGAACCGAGGCCTCTTGTCGCTTTACCGCTTCCTTCATTATCGATTTTAACTTCCCATAGCTTTGGAGGCAGAGTGAAAATGATGGTACAAAGCAAGAATGTTATCATTAGATCTCCATCATTTGGATGCTGATGAGTTATTAATGATAGAGTCGAAGTTGTAGCATGAAGTCGAGGGAGGATACGTAGATAAACAGAGCAAGAGAAAGCTTCCAGTGCATTATCATTATCTCCAACAAGCTGTGGTTGTACTTAAGTCCATACATATAGCGGCTGTTATATTGATAGTCGCAAAAAAATGTAGAAAGACAGAGAGGGATTGCCAACGGTTTTCATTGTTGTCTTGCTGGGTCTTTAACTGTATTTTGACCTCAGCTTGTTCAAGGGATCCCCATCAAGAACTGTATATGGACGATTGCGCAGTGGCCTTTTAATTGTCAGCCCGACAGATCTGTCGTTCTCATGCAGTCTAGATGTTGAAGGATAACGTGTAGGTGAGGCACACGCGATTCTCGTGATGACCTCGATGTGGATGGACGATGCTCGGGTGAGAGGCCTCCAGGAGATAGTAGGCCATCCGAGACTCCAGGCTGCTATAAGCCTGCTTGAGACAAAAGTAAATAGCTCTGTTGCCAAGCGAGCACAATCATTCAAATGTGATCAGGACATTTTTCGTGTTCTTTGTCGTGAGAAAATTCATGATCATCATTCCAGGTGTGGTATAAAGCTTGAATTGTCTCAACTCATAGTTTATGTTACATATGTATAGCATGACAAAATGTAAACTTTACAAATTGAATGAAATGTTTGCTTTCAGTTATGCAATACTTGAATTTCCTTGATGACCTGGTGTACGCAACCGACATGTCTCTTGAAGGATTGGCCAAATAAAATAAGTGCGAGTATTGCGACACACTTGGTGGGCATGAGGAAGACGACGACCGTGGATAATCGTGCTCGCTTTTGAAATACCACTTTAGCATGGAGAAACCCTGGTACCATCGTAATAAACACATGGAATTAGTTGTTTGTACAAATTGAACAAGAGTCAATTTTCACTAACTATCTAGAAGAGACTTTAATGCTCAAATGACTTCTCTCTATCATTATACAACAGAGAATGAGAAATGGGAATGAGTCATCAAGCCTTGAAGAGTCTTCTGTAGACACAACAAATTTGGTAAGACTTCTCCATCATTTCTTTTTTAATTGAATTGCGTTTTCTTCCATGTTATTTATCGTACTATTATAATATGAGACATTTTCAGAGATTAATTGAGCGTGTAACCTGATAGAAAGTTACCGGAAGTCAGGTAGACAAAGAGGCAGCCAGGAAGAAGGAGCATTGAGAATAAAAAGTAAAAATACGGTTTTTAAATAAATTCACAATGATTATTTATGGAATTACAGTTTAAATGTCTTACCGGTGGTGATTCTGAAGATGAATACACCTCGCTGGGAGCATAATGGCTATGAGGCGGCGGTGGAATCTTCTCGGATCCCACGGCCACTGTGGCCAGAGAATCGAGCTGATCTTTTTCCATCCTCAGCGTAAAAAATCACTCGTATATCTCAAAACTCTTTTATATTTATTTATTTGCAATGAAAAATTATTTATGAAAACCAAAAATTTGTCAATAATGTTTGTTAGTACACTTTATTTTTCAAATTATTCTTTTTTTTTTTAGATTGATTCAGAAGAAAAAATTTGATGTCGATTACTCGACGATCATCCGAGCAGTGAATGTTGAACGACTGGGAACACCGCTAGCTTAGGCGGTATCCCCACTTAACCAGAGACCTCATACACTATGTTGGGCCTTCGTCCTCTTCCTCTCGTCGACGACTTGGTGGGCCCCACACTACACCTGCAAGGTGCAATCTTGACTTTCTAAGCAAAATCGCCACGACGATGCTTTGAAACCTATACCGTACTTTGGCGTACCATCTATGATGTAGGTGTGTATATAGTTTTGCAAATTTGCCGGAAACCGGTTTTATCCTTAGCTCGAGACTCTTTGAAATCATAAATTATTTATCATGAAGTTTGTGTGTTATTATTATTTTTTTGCCATATAAACCAATCGTTTTCACTTTATTTCTTTGCAGATAATACGGAAATTGATGACACTTCAAGTGTTGATAGTCTTACGGAGACAAATGTTAGTGAACACAACTGGATAAAATATATATTTGAAATAGAAACTACGCGACTAGGCTATATTCAGTATTATAGTTTCCATTATAGTTTGTCTATGACTTTTATTTGACATAGATAGAATTTTGTCATTGGAATACAATAATTTTATGTAAAATCGAATGAGAACTTTATAAATTTGATGTTAACCATCTGCTTGATTAATTGTCGATTTTAATGTAAAATAAAGGATTTTAAATATTACGAAACTAATAAAATCACAACGAATATGTACAATTTAACGAATTGGCTAAAGGGAATCAGAATAGAACATTTAATTCTACCTACTGCTGAATACATGATTTATAGATGGGCATTGTATCGTGATGTATTCAAAATATTTTCACATCTTTTAATGTTCTCATCTTCTATTTTTAATGGTAATTTAAATAGATTTACATAGAATTTTAATGGGCGCTTCCAACTGTGTATATACAAACGACTGTTTTCAGGTCTGATAGATCTATCGAATTTTTCTTTTTTTTTTTATTTCGTTTTTCATATAGCGATGAGACGCAATTGCCTCACACGACGTATGATTTTATTTCATTTTTTATTTTTTAAGCATTTCAAGGCCACCGTGCATTGTTATTTTTTCCACGAACGACTGCGCAGTTGTAGGAAATCAATTAAAAGGTGTTTCCTCCCTGGTGATACTTCGATGATGGGTATATATGTAAGTATACACATGCGTGTCACTAAGAATGACAATGCTATCAAGTTTATTGATTGAGACCTCATTGTTTCAATGCAAACATCACGTACATTAACGTGTATTTTGTTTTTTATTTTTAGAAATGTTGAAAAGTCGTCGTGGTATTATTGCTCAATATACAAACGGATCGTCGTGGCAGCGAAAGTGTTAAGCGAATTACTTGAAAATGCATTGGACGACGTTGGTGCTGCTTTCGCCGCGCATTAACGAAGCTAATCACTCGTTGCAACAGTATACTATCGATGCCGGATATATGAATAAAAAAATTATCAAAGAAGGAGAAAAACAGCATGATAAATAAAAAAAGAAATATTTTTTTCTTGATTAAGTGCGAAACAGATTTCACAGGGTGAATAAGCAAAAGATGATTTCATATTATTAGTAAGCGCGGCGACACGTCCATTTCTTTTTTATTGATGCAATTACACCCTATTGACGAGAAGGGACCAGAGATAATTAAACATAGAAAACTCGTAGCTTTAATTAATTGTAGAGCATTTATTTCTGGCAATTAGATACACGCAATGGATGGTTATAAGTGTTGCTTTGGCCTACTTGACGAGTTTGCATGCATGGGACAAGGCATAGGATGATGATTGTTCAGCGGAGGCGTACAGAACGGACGCGCGACAATTTCACCTGAAAATTGCCGCCAACGGTGTAGACGAATATCTGCGTGTAGAGATCATGTTTTCTCCCTGAATGGGTGGGGACTATGTGTGTCGTGGAAGATGAGAGGTCATCAGGTTATTAGATCTTTGCGGTCTTCCTTGAATCTCTATTATCGTCCAGAAAAGTTGTATGAAAGCTTGCCAGAGGGCAAAACTATTTTATACATTAAAGATGAGGCGTCCTAACTATTATCTCTACGAATAAATTCTGACTACGCTACTGTCATCTTTGCCCGTGTAATACGCTATAAGTGGCTGTACTGCTCGTGACGTTTATGCTCATATCCTCGCTTTCACTCGAGAGAGTCGATATATGGCTGTCTTGTTGTCGTTTCGCGAATTGTTCATCTCTTTGGAGAACTTCGTTTCAACGATGATGATTGAAATTTGATAGAAGCTTTACTTTAATACATAGAAGCTTTTTATTTTTAATTAATATTAGCTTGTTTTATTTCATTTTCGTCAAAATATATGTATAGTTAATTGAATGGGTTTTCATATTATATGATTGTAGTCAGTAAGTACTGGTTGTGTCATGTTTATTTAAATTTAAATAACAAAGAGTATTTAATTAGCAAAGTTATATTATCAGGCTTTCTTGACCTTATGAACTTGATCGTCGGCAAAAATTGTTGTGAAGCTTGGATCTGAAATTCGTTTTAACTCACTCGATGCTGGATCAATTGACTCCAAAACGAGATCAATTTCTTCTTCAACTGATGCGTTTTGTGTGTCATTGTCGTGAGTCAGAATAGCCAGGTTCTTACTGTGAGACTGAAAATTCTGAGGTCCGACGGAAAATGAAGTCACAGACGAGATCTAGATAAACAAATAACAGAAAAATTAATTCAATTAATTACTGAACCAATTTGTTTATACCATCAAGCATTCTATTCACGACAAGAAGGACTTACCATTTGAGTCTTAAAGAAGGGCGGTTTTTCTTTAGTTATCCCATCGGCACCAAAAACGTAGGGCGTGCTCTTTGAACATTTTTTAGTGTCTCTCGTTTTGTCCATTGCAATCATAGGATTTTTATTTCCATAGGCATAAGTTTCTAAATGAATTTTGTCACCACACTCACTCGTCCAACGTTTGCCCTTGTTCGTCATCTGCTTCGAGACCTCAAACTTGGTCTCACATTCTCCAATCGTTGAACTCTCGTGTCCCACAACTTCTACAACTGCAAATCTTTCTCCACCTTTGTCAAATCTGTCGAATCCAAAATTCAGGTGACTGGCAATTAACCGGAGCATATTCAATCGCCATGCTGAGAGCAAAGGGTCGATTCTGAGCTCGGTAATGCCTTTTTTGTCGTAGAGGATCTCAAATTTTCGATCACTAATTTCAAATGGACCTGGTGGTTCATCCGCCTTCATTTTTGGTGGTTGTGAAGTCAAGTTAAGTTCAAAATTGCGAATCTGCGCATCTTTAACGTAACACTGAAGACCATCATTACGGGTAACTGAGTCTGAAGAGAATGGTCGACATTTTAGAGCGATCGTCACATTAGAAGCGGCTGTGATCATTAATTTCGGATGATTGATAGAACCATTAACGCCAATTCGAAATCTGTACTCTGGTCCATGTTTCCAAACGTCAGAAGAGTTTTTCACACACGAATCCAAGTTGATAACTCCAACTGAAAAACGGAAAGATGTTATGTAATTCTTATAATTTTATATTCCATCTTCCAATATATGCGTATACTATATACTGACCTACAAAGGGTATGAGACTTAGAGCTTGCATGACCACGAACTTTCGGTCCAACAACGAAATAACGTTCTTGATGTTAGCACACAAGCGCTTTTATACGGCGCTCGTTTATTCGCACTTTAGGCATTAGGTGAATTGCAAAATTGCGCGTCGTTGCAACGCAGTGAGGGATTAGTTGGATTAACAGTGATTGTCCATACAATTGAACTAGTTTGAAATGACGATGAGACGAAGCTATTAGGTTTTTGAAGGTCAAGCTCATTAATTAACGATTGATTTTTTTTCAATAATATTGGAAACTTAAAGTATAAGAATTATTTTGTACCTGGAAGTCGCGTTATGCAATTTCACTACCCTGAAAAGTCTATAAAACTCGTTGATATCTTCGAAATACCGCAGTCTTATATATAGATTTTTGAGAATTCCGACTAGGAAAACATGACCAGGAAGGAAGTCAGTGGTCCCTAAGGATCACAAGTAGTAACTCCTCATACCTCCTGTTATCCTGATATTTTTTACAAATATTCTTCGATGAAATTCAACAGCCCAGAGCAGTGGTCCTCCCTTTTTTGAAAATTTGGACTAGGAAAACATGGTGAGGAAGGAAGTCAGAGGTCTCGGAGGGCCGGAAGAAATATCTCCGGAGATACGATAAAAATGCAAAGAACCTTTTTTGTAGAGAATTTAATTCCCTACAAAAAAGGTTCTATAAGACTTTATCGTATCTCCCAAGGTTTTTGAGATATTCGTAAAAATGAAAGTGTCCAAAAATTTTCATAATTTTTGAGTTATCTTTTTTTACCGCTTCACTACTGATTTTAAAACACAGCGGAAGAATGTTTTTACAGAGATTTATTCACATTAAATTGTTGCAATTTTGAATGTAAATCTGATAAAGCTTCCATCTTATTAATCGTCGTTATCTGACCATCACTTTCAGGTGCTACCCCCTGAGCAGCATATATTCTTCTCAAGTTCAGGCCCATCATTTCCAACTGAATCTCAGCGAGTTCACGAAGAAGCTCCACTGACACAGCTACGTAACATTGTGGTCGAATTTCTCGAAGAACAGTGCTCAAGGTCTCCAAAGCATCAGCTCGGAGCTTTTGCACAGCATATTGGCTCTCTATATCCTCCTCGTAGAAAGCGAGATATCTATAAAGTTCGCTGAGATCCAGGATTGCATTAACGTACTCCATCGGATGGTCTTGAAGAGTGTAGAACAATTTCACTTTCTTCAACCAGGCATGAGTGTGATGATAGAGAGCTCTTGCCTGTACAGTACTTTCCACGAAGGCTGCTGATACTTGTGACTCATATTCAAAGAGATTCAACGACTGGAAAAAGAGTTTATTTGACTCTTTATGATCGACTTGAAGGTGCTCCTCAACTTCTGAGATACTAGGAAGAGGCTCAGGCAATCTCCCTTGCTGTTCCTTTATTAAATCATCTGCTTTCTGATTATTGAAACCAGCAGCATTGTTGATGGTTGCTTTTGTCGAATTGCTTGGATCACAAGACTTAAATGGTGAAATCCAGAGTCGTTCTAATGCTTCACTGGAATCCTCACAAAGATGTTTTACCGCTTTCATTTTTGATAAATTAAATAAAGAAAGACCATACTTGACCCAAGCATTAGCAGTGTCTGCAAATGTCTTCTGGAGTTCTCGCCATCTGATGATGAATAAGAATTATTTTAAAAAATAGTATTTCAGTATTTTTTACAATTTATTTTCACCTTTGTGCAACGTCTTCTGAAGGTTCTACTGTTTTCAGCTCCTTCTCATAGTCATAAAGAACGTAGACAGCAGCTGCCAAATGATGCCTTGCTTCCCTGTAAATTTTTTTTTATTAGATTGAATTGATGTTCAGTATATTGTTTGAATTTTAAATATTTACTCGAATCGATTTTTGCTGAGGAAATAAGAAGCTAAAGTTGCTGCTTTGACCGACCACATCAAAAGGTCATCGTCACGCATCTCCAACTGTCTACCAAGAACCTCATGATGATAATCAGCGAATTTATCATGCAATCCTTGCTTATTATACACGAATGCCAGCATCTGTAGATTACTGGTGACAAGACGCTCCAATTTGCTGCTGGATCCTGATGCTGGCGTTGCAATTATTGTAGAGGAAAATAAATCGTCACTCGTGAAGAAAATTATTGGAGACACTTCTTGCTTTGCTTTTCGATAGATTGATTCACCAAGTTCCAGGATCGTTTGCGATTCATTGTAGTCCTCACGTTTAGATAGCAGATATGCATAATGATTAATGATTCTCAGTGTTAAATATATAACTTCGGGAGTTGATAAACATTCATTAATGTCCTTCAAACATTTGACTAGAACTTCTTTTGCTGAATCGTCATTCTGAGAGTTCGATAAGAACTTGGAGCGTTCATAGAGTAGAGTTGTCTTCATGACCAGCAAACGAATCCTGTTTGAATCGTTTTCTTTCGATAACATTTCGTCGATTCTCTGTGTAGCTTCATCTATTAACCTATTTATTTCCTTTGACGAATTGTTAACAGCTCCATATTCCTCTTTACTGGTCTTCTCTAATTTCTGTAATTTTTTCAGCCTTTGGTACTTCTCGTGCAAAATTTTGTAATCTAATTCAAACGAATTTTTTTCATTTTCCATAATATTGTATTATTAATTACGATAGTTTTATGGTTATTATATTACGAAATTTTAACTAGATTGCCTTTGTTTATGTTTGGCTGATCGATTGGAACTATTGATGGCTAAATTTATTATAAAACTAGGTTGAGATAGAAGATAGATTGAATTGACTGATTATATAAAATCAAATTTGCCGCGAAATTTCACAATGAAAATTTATTTATCGTATCAATTAACTTCGAATGAATAGAAAATTAAAATATTCAATTTGGTAACCATATATAGTACTTATCACTTATATTAGTGCTAGGTTTACCGCAGCGATTTCGGTTAATTGCGCATGCGTGAGTTTCAAATTAAACAAGGATGTGTGTTGTAATTTAAATATGTCGCTATAACAGGGCTTACCGTACAAAAAGCAATTGATAATTATTACTTTAATCAGTGTAATAACAAGCATTATGATTTAATCTCAGAGATTATTAAATTATAACAGTAAAACATCTTGTCCATTTTGAAAAGCACGCATGCGCAAACTCGCCTCGGTGCGCGGCGCTCAAAACCGAAACCACCATAACCTAACCTAAAAATGTTTTTGTCGGGCAGCACCAAAACACGCCAACGTCACACATAACACTATAATATTTAACGTTACTATTTTGTCCATGCCTTCTTCTTAATTCTTCAATAAGTCATGTAAATAATTGTCAATCAGATCAGGAGAATTTGACAATGGATATCGAAACCGAAAAAGTTATTGAATTAGTATTTCCAGAAGGAATACCAGGTGAGAAGATGTTATAAATGTTCCCAATGAATTCATATAGCTACAAAATAATTAATTTATTTTTCAGACTCATGGAAGGACAATCCAGATTTCTATCAGTATTTAACAAAACTCGGTGGCTTCGATGTCGATCAATTAAGTAAGTTAATCTGTTGAAAATCCTCGACAATAAATGAATTTTAACAATCGTATTTTGTCTAGATAAAGAGCCAGATCACTTGACTGATGAGAAGAATGCAGTGTTGCAAAATACCCAAGAATTGGCATTCTCCAATTATAAAACATTTATTCAAACAGCAGAGAGTTCACGTGAAATCTTTCGTCAATTCAATGACACAGAAAATCATCTTGAGAATCTCCTGGAGAAAATCCCGAAATTCGTGGACAAATGCCAGTCATTCTGTGACAAATCCAAGGACATTAATACCCACAGACGTTTAAATGGCTTGACGCTGAAGAAGAATACTGAGATGCTTGAGATTCTGGAAATGCCACAATTAATGGAGACTTGTTTACGCAGTAGTCAGTACAATGAAGCTCTAGAATTGTCACAGTATGCACGTCAATTAGGCGCAAAACACAGTGACATTCTTATCGTTCAGTCTGTTGTGGCAGAGATTGAGAATAGTTGGTCAGGAATGGTTGGTCAAGTTGTAGGATCTTTGAGAGGCGATTTGCCACTACCAAAGTGTCTGCAGCTCGTTGGACTTTTGCGGTCAATGGATGCATTTACTGAAGCTGAGCTTCGTATTAAATTTTTGCAAGCACGCGACAGCTGGCTGCAGGGATTACTTAACTCTATACCCAAAGACGATCCCAATTTTCACTTGACAAAAACCATTGAATTGTCGAGGATCCATTTGTTCAATATTATCACTCAATACAGAGCAATGTTCAATGATGATGATCACTTGACATCCAATCGTGATGCAGTCATAAATGAATCTGCAATATTCTATCACTGGCTCGAGGAAAAATTGTCGCAATTTCTTCGAACGTTAGAACAAGATTTACCAGGAGTTCAATCAGTCGATTCTATTCTGGGTCAATGCACGTACTTTGGCCTGTCCTTTGGCAGAGTTGGTGCTGACTTTACAAGTCGTATGTCTGATATATTTGTTCAAGTAATCAGTAGTAAGTTCCAGAAGAGTGTCAGTCGAGCAACGAAAAAATTCGAGAAGGACATGGAGACTTTTACATTGATTAATAAATTACATCGTACAGATATCAAAGTTGAGCCAAAAATTAAATCAGTGAGTATTTATGAATTTAACACATCGATTATACAAATTTTTTAGATTGTGGTAATTATTTTTATGTTTTCAGGAAAATCCTCCAGATCAATTAGTCGATTTTTACCCACTCGCTGAATACTGCAATAGTTTGATATCTACTTTCAATGAAATGAGGCTCTGTCCACCTGTAGCATTGTCAGAATCTTGTACAATTGTTTTGGAAGAATCTTTGAATTATGTGGCGAAAGGAATTTTAGTTTTTTATAAACAGGAACAGCAGGCTTTTACTGCAACCGAACGGGAGAATATGATGAAGTTCGCAGAGTGTTTCAGTGATCAATTAGTTCCTTATGTACAGTATTGCATTCATGCAATTTTTCCACCAAGTCAAGTTGCAACGCACCTGGGAATTACTGTAGGACACTTACAAAAAGAGGTAATTTCTTTTTGTCTTAAATATAGCAAAAAACAATTGGTTGTTTAAGTAAAAAAAAATTTGTTTAATTGCAGAAAATCACGTACTTGGATAGAAAAAAAATTGTTGAGCCATTGGTTTCACTGCTACCCATTAAAAGTGTTGTGCAAGAGACCTTCCTTCCTACGATGGCCGTAAAAGAATCTTCTAATCAACAATCTGCAGCGTTATCACCAATTGCTGCAAACGCACTACAAAATTCGGAGGTTTCAGAGAACTCTGAAGCAATAACAGAATTAAATAATATGAAGGAAGAAAAAGAAGCGATAATAAATGCTTATCAAGATGGGATAGAACATACAACGCAACAAAATTAAAATAATTCTGGAACATATATGATCTTTTTTCACTGTAAATAAATATTTTTTGATTTGATCTAAAGCAATGAATTGAATTAGTTCTTCAAAGCAAATCAAGTCCCTGAATTTTAAGTTTATATAATTTTAAGAAGTTTCTTATATCCATATATTGAGCAAATTTTCAAGGGAATAAACAAAATCGTGAATTGCATTTGAAAGTGGCATGTAACGTATCGGAAGACCCTATTTCGAATATTGAGAGTGAGAGTCGTGATGTGACTTGTCCCTTCTGATTATGAATGTATAATTTAAATTCTAGGAGGAACATACGAAACTGTTCTTTCCTAATAAACATTCAACAATTATATGATTAATTATGGTCAATACGTCTTTTTGACGTTAGTCGACTTTTCGATTTTTGACCTAAAAAAAAGGTACAGTTAGATCGACACAAAATCGTCTAAAATGTCGATTGAGTTGTACTTTAAAATATTTTTATTATTGGTCGATACGCCCTTTTGGCATTAACACCGTAAAAAATGGAAGAAATGGCGCTATACGCCCTTTTGCCTTTAATTGCGCGAAATACTAGATATTATCTAGTTCCTCATTTATAATATTTACGATAAAAACACAGCGAAATGCTGATTTTTTTTAACGATTTGTATAATGAAAAATATTCGAAAAAATTGAATATTCAATTCGATTCGCGGGAACGCCATCTTGAGACGATTTAAACGCGCGCCATCTTGGAAATTATGGCGCGCTATGTACATCAGCTGATTTCGACTACATATGTACACATAGAGTATGGTAACCCGGTGAAAATCATGCCTCAAGGAAGAAGAAAAGCCCCGTTCAGCGGGAAAGCAAAGAAACAACAGATGCAAGCAAAAAAGCAACGACAAAATCAAGCAATTCTAGGTCAGTTACAAGAATATATAAACGAATCTTTAATTACTTTATTTGTAATACACAACGTATTTTGGTGAGGTTAGAGGGTTGATATAAACATAAAAATTTCAGTGGGCCATCATGGAAGAGGAGATAATGACGATGAAGACAAGGATGACACTGGAGAACAGTCGAAGATTCAAAAAATTAATAAACAACCTCGCGATGGGTCAGGGAAGAGTAGATATGCTCTGCAATTCTTTCAAGAGTCCAAGGAGGAACTCCAGAAACGCAAAGAAGATGCGAGAACGACCATAGTACCTATTCCTCTAGAGCAACAAGAAGTTTCTGACAATTACTTTCCTCCTGGTGTTGATATGCCTAAAAGGCCACCATGGGATTTTAGCATGACCAAGGAACACTTGGATATGAGAGAGCAACGTTATTTCACAGTGAATCAATTATTTTCAATTATTTTTGTCCTGTATGTGTATTACATTCTTATTAATCATACTTTCGTTCTTGCAGGAATACTTGAAAAGCTTGGAGCAACTGGAGAAAATAAGTTACTTTGAGTTGAATTTGGAAACTTGGCGACAACTGTGGAGAGTCCTTGAAATCTCGGACGTTCTGCTGATGATTGTCGACATTAGATATCCAGTTTTAATGTTTCCGCCTTATCTATATAAATACGTGACAGACGACCTGGGAAAGGATATGATTATGGTGTTGAATAAGATTGATTTGGCTCCATCAGCACTGGTGATAGCATGGCGAGAATATTTTAAAATTCAATATCCCAAATTGCGAATTCTCTTCTTCACGTCTTTCCCAGGATATAATTTACGAGGTAACACTCAAGATGGTGCAGGCTTAAAGCAACGAAGACGAAAGGGCAAACTAAAAATGGCTGCAGAGGGTGCACAAAAATTGTTGGAGACCTGCAAAGAAATTGTGGAGGACAACGTTGATTTAAGCTCGTGGCAGGAAAAAATTCAAGAAGAAATGCATTTGGAGTACGATTTAGACGATCTTGATCGTAAAGACAGTGTGACAATCGAGAAGGAGGACACGAGTTTTTTTAAACATGAAAAATACAAAAATGGTGTATTAACTATTGGCTGTATTGGAACTCCTAACGTTGGAAAGTCTTCATTCATGAATGCTGTTATGGGTAAGACTAAAAAAAATGTAGACCATTAACAATGCTAAGTTTTTTTTTTCTTTTGTAATTGTCCTGATTATAATTTATTTTCAACAGGAAAAAAAGTCGTGAGTGTATCACGAACTCCAGGCCACACCAAGCACTTCCAAACGATTTTTCTCACAAAGACTGTTTGCCTCTGTGACTGTCCAGGTCTTGTGTTTCCATCGACAGTCCCTAAGCAGCTTCAAATACTCATGGGCTCATTCCCAATCGCTCAAGTTCGTGAGCCCTACACAACGATAAAGTATCTTGCAGAAAGGATTGATTTGCCAAGTCTTCTGAAGATTCAACATCAGGACAACGATGACACCTGGTCAGCTATAGATATCTGCGACGGTTGGGCAGCGAAACGAAATTATATGACTGCAAGAACTGCAAGATTGGATTCGTATCGAGCTGCCAATTCACTTCTTCGAATGACTTTGGAGGGGAAAATTTGTATTTTTGTTTATCCAGTGGGATGGACACGTGATAAAGGTAATTTTGATTTTCTATACGTTTCTAATACTTACCTATATAATAATTAATTTTTGCAGAAAAATGGGAGGGTCATCCTGATATAGAGACAATTAAATGGATTCAAGCAAGCAGCCACGAACCAAAAACAATTCAAGAGCAAGATGAATCATCTTCAGACGAAGAAGAACAGAGAATGCCTGAAAAATCGAAAAACTTGGTAGATAACGAAGACGAAGAGTCAAATAAAGACTCTGAAGACGAAAGTGAAGGGTCTCTGGTCACAATTAATAAATTTAGAGCATTGGCAACAGACTAATATTTTTTTGAAACGTTAATCTCATTATTGTGACTTGAAAAATAAATCGTAAGCGCTCCAGTAATAAGAAAAAAATTACAGTAGACTGTTGCTTCATTCGTAAGTCCATTATTGCAGTATAATTCAAGTAGCACGAAGTTGACCAAGAAGAGCCTCATTTTTGCGACATTCAATGGTGAGTTGTCTAACAGCTGCCACGTATTTTCGTTGTTGCTCTACCAGTGCCACTAATTGTTTATTGAGATTATATCTTCTGTCTTTTTCATCGGCACATTTTTTCTCCACCTGTTTTTATAGAGACATATAAAATTACGTTAAATAAATTATAATAGAGATAAATATTTTATGTATAAAATACAAATAAAAATTACCTTTTCTTTATTTCGCTTTACGCCTGAAATAATGGCCTCGAATTGCTTGAGAAATTGCTCTTTCCCACTTGCAGATGCCATTGCTCTATGTTTTTAACATAAAAAAAATTCATTAGGTGACTTCTTTAACAAGTCAAGGACATCAATTACTTACTCGTTATAGTTGTCTTGAATTGAATTCAGTAATGACAACTCTTTGCTCAGATAAAGCTTCGTATCGTCTAATGTATTGTACAACGTATAGTATTGCTTGGTTTCTTTGTGCTTTGCGGAAACTATAAATAAATCGAATAAATATTTTAAGGATATTCTTGATAAACCTTTACAATTAATTACCTTGGTTGTAAAGTTCCATAAATCTTCGTTGATACTGTGTCAACTCAGATCGTCCTGGAACATCGTCTAATTGTCGTATTAAAGATGCAATAGCTCTGTTTTTCTTAGCTAACAGCAATCTAGTCTTATTGATTGACTCCTTGAGCGCATCGTATTCAGCCACACGACTCTCTTCCTCTTGTGGCTCACAATTCTCCATATTTTGGACAATTTGTTGAAGATAAACTGCATCTGATTTGCACTGCTCACGAAACTTGTGCTCTTGATCCTTTAAACCCATGTGAACCGCCAGTAGCTCCTCTAATTTCTTTAATGTACTGTCAGCAACGGCAGCACCAAGAAAAAATTATTAATTATATTGTTTTAGAAAGTAATTATCAGATTTTTTAGTAGATATTTTTACCGTTTATTTTCGTCAGTTTCCATCGCTGTCAATCGTACGAAAGCATCATCGACAGCTTGCCTACTCTCCTGAGTCTTCTTCGACTTCTCAATTGCCTCAGATACATTCTGCACCAATACATCATGCTCTTCTTTGAGTTTACGTAGTCGATTTTGCAAAATTCCTCGTTGCTTTCCGAGTGCTGCAGATATTCTCGACTCATTAGTGATGCTCTGAGTAGTGGTATTGGAAAAAAAATTGATTAATGCCTGGAATTAATTTTGTAAGATGAATAATGTACCTCTGCATCAGTTGACAAGTTGGCATAACGATCTGCAACCTGAACAATTTCCTGTGCCTGTAAACCGACGATGCTTCCCACAGCACTGGCACTCAGACGTTCTTCATCGAGCTGCAGCTGTTGATTTTTAGTTTCTCCTGGAACTGAGCCAATTTCGACCTCTCCTGCACCTTGACTAGCACTATTACTCTCTTGAGAATCCACAGACACAGCAGTGTATAGAGGAAGCATTCCATACTCCAAAAGCGTACTTTTAATTCTTGTCGTTTCGTCTTTTGGAGCTACATCGCCTCTTTTGAACCTCCTACGAGGACCATAAGCTCTTTTTGCTGCTTGAATATGTGGTTCGATGTGCCCCTTTTGCTCTGAAGTCTCAGACTGTTGGGAATCACTAAACGAGTGGGCTTTATCGAACTGACTGAGAGCAAAAGATCGTACGAAGCCTGCTGTCTCTGTTCTCGTCTCCATAGACCTCTTGACAAGCCACTGGTAATTAAAGTTGCAATTAAAAGGACTTAATAAACTTAAAAAAAAAATTCAAAACCAAAAATGTACCTGAATAACTGGGAATATGTGGATGCAATCCAATCCCTGGATCTGATGCGGCTCTATTCTATGTGGACAATTCATTTTTGGCAATACCACGACAATCTTCTCTGTCAATGCACTAGATTAGCATTCAAGTTAGCTTTATAAACAATTATTAGCTGGATTTACAGAATGAAATGCCTTACATCTTTTGACCTATGGTGAGATTCTCATGGAATAGTAAATCGACGTCTACGTCGAAGTTACAGGATTCAATACACCATGTCATGCCTCCAACGACCTTGTCAAAGTTCGACAAGCCTTTAATCCTTGCTCTGAAGTATCCAGCAGCAACGAGGAGATCCACAATCTCATTGTATTTGACTGCTTGCTCTTCATCTTCACGAACATCAACCTGACATGATTATTAACAATGTAAACAAATAATAGAATGTTTTAATAGTCAATTTATTATTTAAATAATGGAAGAAATACTTCTACAACGTCTGAAGGTATTGAGTGCCTCTTAACCTCTTCGCCAAGCATCGTGAATGATTTTTAATAAATTTATTCTCTGAATTCTATTGTTCCTATCAGAATCCTCTTGCAGATGACTGACGGAGGTCATCCTCTGTTTCTCTCGCATTAGTTTGTCTTTGTGTGCGCAACCTAACCTCCATCTTTATTCCTCCGTGGACGCGGGAAATTTGAAATGGACAGGACAATAAACAAAGGATTGGATAAGTAAGTATAACAAAGATTTTTTGAAATGAATCGCTCATGTATTAAATAGAATAGTGTACAATGGAAAATGAAATAACAGCATGTCCAAAAAATCGGTACATACGTACAGCTATTTATCTACAGACCGTATGTGTACATCTTTAAAAATATAACTTCCGTAACGTGACAAAACATGCAAATTGAATCATGGAGGCTTTCGATACAAAAGAGAATTGTTATTATTTAAATAAATCAGTTGGTAAAAACTCTTATTTGCATTTGCTTCACATACAAATTGTTTTCGTGATAAAAATCATTTCAAAAATCGTCAACAATGGTATTCTTTTTAATACACTATAAACACTTATTGTACTCATGATTTCGCAATTATTTAGAACAGTCTCAGGCACGTGGCTATCAAGAAAAATTTCTAAAAAGCACTCTTTTCATATAAAAAAATGTTTTTTTTTTCGTATCAATTGTACCAGTAACGACCCAATCCACGTCACTGTTTCATCTCGTATACATTCGCATCCTACAATTACAAAATGTATCTATTTCTAGACCGAGATCTTTCTGGTCATAAAAAAATGTATCACATTTCGAATTCTTTTCATTACATATCAATCAACCTTTCCATGTACCCATTAACTGGCACATACTGCTGTCAACCGAATTATTACTATAAATAAGTTGTTGTTGTTTTTATCTATCGCTTGTATGTACTTATGTTGTCGTTCTCCATTTAAGCCTACATTTTGTTTTTCTGAAGAGAATACTGCTTTTCATTTTACTCGTGGACGCAAACTTGGGCTTTTTTTACATAAGAAACAGATAAAAAATACGATAAACAAAAAAAAAAAGAAACTATGTAAATGATTGCTTAAAATCGCGGAATTTCCGGTTCTTCTTGTTTCCTTACTAAAAACTGATGTTTTAACATGCAATAACAATAAATGCCTACTTGCATTTATTCTAAAAACCCAGCTAGTTGATCACAAAACGAATTATTCCGCAAAATAAAAAGACAGATCAATAAATATCGTTAATGGACAGGCCAGTGTCTCGAGAGAAACGTAACGAGTCGACGTTCAAACCAGAGTGCAATTTGGTATTCTCTCGAAACACCGTAAATAATAGCAGTATGGTGCGACCTCGCAATCAGCAGAGCCACGACTTGGATTTTTGCGTGTTGGATAAACCACTCCAACCGACTTCTTCATCATGCACTTGAGAATAAATGTCTGTCCGTCCGCAAGAGATACCGGCTCTCGAGCTTATTAATAATCAAATCCCTGTGTACTTTTCTTTTCGCATCTAACTAGGCAACAATGATGATCATGATGAGCAGGCAACAATTATGTGTCTGCAAACTAGCGGTTATTGTTGCATTAATCTAGAGACACATGGATAATGACAATAAGAGCCGGATATTAGACAGATAGACATCTAGAGGTTGTGGTGTTGTTGTGAGCGACGAAGGGCGCCTATTTATTTTTTTTTATAGCGCGCGCTTCGCGATTTTCATTGAGACGCGGTCGTCAAGCCGTCGTCTCATTTCTTGGCCATAATGCCTTGTAGACTTTCGTAACTGCCTGTTAAGAAGCCCAGGAGGCCGAACATAATGATGAAGATGTTCTTCCACAGCTTCCAGTTCCAGCGACCAAGACCATTTTCCTCTTCCCAGTAGGTCACTAGCTCGATTATCGATGGGAACATGAGACCAAGAGTTGAGAGGCACACTGCACCGACCAAGGACATAAATGGACCGAGATTGGGCACAGCTATTGCCACACCCACTGTGAAGAGGACGAGGCCGACACGAACAAGATACTCGGCGTACGCTTTTCTCGCGCCAAAGTGATGCTTCAGATTCTTCCAGATTATCTCCATGGGCACGTAGAATTGCAGACCGTAGGTGAGGAACATGGCAATGGCAATCATGAGCTTCACTGATTGAGCCGGAATTTCTGTCAGAGGAAGATTGAGAGTGACTGAGCCTTTAGTCTCGTCGCCGAAGCGCCAATAGCCGAAGAAACCAACAGTGCTGTACAGAGTGATGACGAAGAACATTCCAATGTTGAGGACACCGGGGCAGCCGATGAAGTGGGTCGGGGTCTTCATGTTGTTCTCTAATGGCATGACCTATTAAAAATAAGGAGGAAAACGTATTTTTAATTAATAATGGACTTATTTGTTTGAAAAAAAAAATTATTATACAGATGAATGGTACTCACCACACCAATACCCTCAAGAGCGAAGATGGCAGTTCCGAAGAAGAGTGGAAGGTCTTGGAAATTCGAGAATGCAGGAACAGTCTTGAACTCAGATGTATCACGGAAGAAGTAGTAGAAAGTGATACCCATGCCAACGGCGATGAGGACATTGGCGACCATCGAGAATGGTGCGAGCCACTTGAGATTTTTCACAAGTGAGAAAATCAACAAGGGTGGCAACAGCATTGCCATGTAGATCCTTACGTCCCACTGATTGTGGGTATAGTTCTCCACGACTTGGCTGACGTTCTCAGCTACAAACACGACGTAGACACAGCAGCAGCCAATCAAATCCACCACTAGGAATAGATTTATCGTGGCTCTGTAAAAAATTAAGTACAATAAACGTTTAGTAAACCAGCAAAAGAAGCCCAGAGATTATTAGAAATAAATCTACAGATAAAAGTAAAATCATTCGTCTTTGTAAATAAATTGATGCAACGTTTCTTTATAAATGTATGTACTTTAGGAAAGTCTTCTCGCACTTACTTAGCAAGTCTCGCGTATTTCTGAACCGGTTGAGGCCCAACAAGAAAAGCTGCCTCAGCAACATCAGCGAATCCTAAACTCGGTGTCTGCGTTCGCCGACATAGTGTGTGAGCACACTTGACGAGTATGTGAACGCAGTAGGTGCACACTGCGCCAATGAAGAAGGTGGCAAAAAGTCCAAAGAAGAGTCCAGCATTCTTGAATGCCAATGGCATAGCAAGGATACCAGATCCCAGACTACCCTTGAGCAGATGAATAAGTGTGTCGAGGTCCGATGTTGGATGTGCCAATTTCCTGTGCTCGAAGGGATCATAGAGAGCGGCTTCCTCGTCGTTAGGCTTCTCCACGAGTGGTAGAGTCGAGCCATTAGCCACCATAATTGGAACATCATTTTTCTCACACTTGTATCTGCAATATTCAGGATCATCATTAGTATGGGAAGTAGATTGCTTGCGCTATTTTATTCGTAAACAAGAGAAGAATTCACATCATACATTCGTTTTACGTACGTACGTACTGTGAATGCTTTAATTAGCTTACGTTTTTTCTTTTTTTTTTCTTTTGTCACTAAATTAACACGAATAAAATCAGTGTGTTATCGAAAATATCACATCGATTCGCTCCATTCACTGATTTATATTGTAAAAAATAAAAACATTTTTCCTTCATTCGAAATCGTTTTACTGTTAAAAAAAAAAAAAATTCGGGAATGCTTTTGAGTATTATGCGTGTTGTGTTTATTATATATTATCATACATATATGAATATGTATATCTATCTATTATATTCATGAATATCGAGTGGCGCGATAGCGGAACGCGTTCAAGCATTATTACTGATAAATTAATATATTAATGATTAAAACTATAAAATAGTGAAAGATGCAGGAGAACTATTGTATAAAGTATAAGTGCTAGAGAAGCTGTAGTTATTGATCTAAACCGATAATTAGATGCATCCGTGACATTCAGTTTCAGCAGATAAAGTCAAAGAAGAGCGCGATTGAATGAAAAAGAGAAAGGGATGACTTATAAAAAAATGTTAATTAAATCAAAAAAAGAAAATCTATTCAATTATATATTTATCATTATTAAAATTAATCCCTTGCTCAATCATCACTTCAGTAGTGAAGCGGTAAATAGGAGATAACTCGAAAATTATGAAAAATTTTCGACACTTTTATTTTTACAAATATCTCGAGAACTTTGAGAGATACGACAAAATCCGATCAGACCTTTTTTGTAGGAAATTAAATTCTCTACAAAAAAGGTCTCTTGAATTTTTGTCGTATCTCCCACAGTTCTCGAGATACAATCAATTTTGTGAAAGATTTTAATGAACAAGTTATATCTCGACTTATCTCTCCTTTTACCGCTTTACTACTGACCTCATCTCAAGACTTAAACTATTTCAGGCTGCCTAATTATTTCGCAACGAAGCAAAAGGAAAATTATTAATTAAAAAATAATAAAAAAAAAACCACCACCGAGGGGATAATGATGATTTTTTTAAAAAATGATTTACAGATAGCACGCGTCCGCAAATTGTCGCACATCCCTGAATCCCTTTTTCTCTGTACTACATATTTAATTGTGTACCATGCCACAATGTATTATAATTATCACCATGTGTGTTTCTGTTTAAAAAATGTATTATGTGTGGTGGAAGAAAATTTTAATTTGAATTTCTGACCTCAAACAACGTATTCGTACGTATTACCATCTTATTAAACTTAATAAACAATAAAAAAAATTACAAATAAAACCAGTAACAATAGT
>JABSMT010053418.1:0-12032 GCA_018902335.1 Eumacrocentrus americanus
ATTTAGCACAAAACTAGGAAAAATAAATAAATAAAATTCAATCATACGCCACGCGATCACACCAAATGATCGTTTGGAAGGTGAAGACAGTTTTGACCTGGATATCCGGCGATTGTAATCGAATAATGCAAAACAAAATCCCACCGACTTTCCCACATGAGCTCACGTGCACATGCTTGATAAGCAACGTTTCAATTGAATCATTCGACAATATTGTCCTCTGCCATATCATTCTATCATAAATTTTCTTATTTCTTTATTATTATTTTTCAAAAATATAATTATGACTTTTTAACATAAATGCTTTTCTTCAATGTAACTCATCCCCGCTATCACGTGATGTGGGGCAGCGTGTGTAACACACCCTTCCGCCCCTCTTTTTACCGCTCCCCCTCAAGGGACAATTTCAACCCTGCGTCATGTTCGCCTGATACCTACACGCTCGCATATGTAGAGGGAGTCCCGAGGTCAAGCATCAATAGTGCTTAAAAAAAGCTCACGAACATTACCCTGAAGACGCTTTTCCTCGTGTCACTTTCACTTGGCGCCCTTTACGTTATAGATTTCATTAATTGAGCGAGCATATGTAAGCTCGCGGCGATGCTTATCGACATGAACACACGTCGGAGGACATGTGAAGGGCACATGTCACTAGACAATAGGTGTGCATGCTTCCCTAGTAGACAAAGTTGTCCAATGGCGAGCTTGGTTGCCATGCCAACGGGTCACGTGACTCCCCGACCAATCGGCCGCCATCATCCTAGATGTGCAACACATTAGATCTGTGTTACAAACCCTTTTAATGATTAACGCTTTGCGTGTCACGGCTCTTTGAATTTTTCGTGCCAAAAGTATGTTTAACAAGATTCAGTGAAAAGATTGGAAGGCTTTTTTTTTAGTTTTTTGGGGTCCTTGAAACCGAATTTGTGGTCAAAATTGCACACGGACACACAACACCTTGAATTCGAATGTGGCGATTTTGTGCGCGCGACCCGTGCGCATATATGCATCCACGATACGCAAAGGGTTAAGATACATAACCTATAATTTCCATTCTTCCGTTCGATCATTGTTACATTGTTTACCTTGTCATTTTCAGATTATGTGCAGAATTAAACAGCAAACAAGGAGAGGTCAAGGTTAGGCGAGAATAAGTCGCCACATTGACATCATTTTTGGCGTTTTAATGATGACCGTTATCCTTTTGTTGTGCTAGTCAAAACATAAAAGAAGAAAGAGAGAGAGATTGCGATTGCTGCGAAATCATTTGTCACAGTTATGTGTTGACACATAACACCACGAGTATAGTACAAATTTGAAAATAATCCTGATGTTTGCGTCGACATCCAAGAAATTGTCAGTGTCATCGCCAGATCGACCGTATCAAAGCAGACGTAAAACACGACCATTGTGTGTTAATTAGACACGACAGTGAACATACGTAGCAGGTCACGTCGAATTTACGTGTCGATGACTCGTCAGCATTCGAGTGTCGCAGATAAAGCAGGATTTCCCATCATTTTGTAACAAATTTGACTAATGTCAAATTTAATTGAATCCTTGCAAATTCAGATATCCCATAACAAAAAAAAAACGTTAGAGGATGTCTGAATTCTTGAATTTCAACGATATTGACAATATTTCATAGAAAGTCTACCAAAATGACTATAGAGTCGTTAGAATGCAAATGGCCGGACAATTGGAGCAGTGATTCCCCATAGAAAATTGGCGGGAAGCTCACCACTATTCAAAATGAAAAGAGAAGGAAATCATTCTCCAAATTCTACGAACGCATTTCCAATTCTAATTTCCATCGATACGTATCTCATTAGTAATAGTCAGCCAACCTCTGGCCCATGTAGACCACGAGAGAGGGGTCGACAAGCAAATCGGGGAACGGGCACGCTTATAAAAGGCCCCGGTACACAAGGCGCTAGGCAGTTCGGTGGTAGTTCGTCGGCTGAAACGGTCTTGTTGTTTCTAGGTGGGTGCTAAAACAAGAAATGAAAAATGTCTACTCATTCATAAATAAAGAAGAAAAAATGCAGTTCTTTTCTTCGGCTGAAGTGAATAATTGTGTTAACGTATTTGAATTAAAATGTTGCAGAGGCTAAAAAGGACACTATTTGATTGTCAGGATGTCTGCAGCTGGACCGGAAGTGATTGCTGGCTCGGTGGCGGCTTCAACCACCGCTGGCCTGTCAGCCTCCTCTGTATTCTTGGCGCTCCTTGTTCCCGCGCTTGTTCTATTCTTTATCTACTACCGAATTTCACGTCGTCATATGATCGAACTCGCTGAGAAATTGCCTGGTCCCGCTGGATTGCCGTTGGTTGGCAATGCCCTTGAGTTCCTCGGCAGTTCGGACAGTAAGTAGCCATTCTATTGATGATATAACATGTACAATAAGTATGAAAATCATCGACAATCAGTCATTACAAGCAGCTAATACAATTTAATTACTTATTGTTTATTGTTTCTTGTTGAAGGCATAGGTTCTTAATGCTAAGTCCTGTTGTTTAGGTATCTTCCGTAACATCTACAAGCGTTCCTTCGAGTTCGACCAAGTCATACGGCTTTGGATTGGTCCCAAGCTCGCTGTTTTCCTTGTTGACCCCCGTGACGTTGAGGTCATCCTCTCTAGCCATGTCTACATTGACAAATCCGCTGAGTACCGATTCTTCCAGCCTTGGCTCGGAAATGGACTCCTCATCTCCACCGGTAAGTTAAAACAAACGTCTATAATAATATAATATAATCACCCCCCCTCCCCAACAAGCTGAAGCCAGAACATTAATTAGAACCTTCGTTCCTGGTCTATGATATTGTTTTTTATCTAATGACGACATGAAAAAATGATTACAACAAAAAAAAAACTAATTAGAAACTAGAAACTTTAATTATTAGTTGGATGACGTCATAAATCTAGATTACAATGTAATCATCCATTATGGAAAGGAAACTAACAACAAAAGGAAAACAATGTCACGCCGGCATTAGTTTGAAGTTCTACGAAATAATCTTGCTTTCACAAGAATTACATAGGTGATGTTAGATGACTGTTAGACTCATGCATGAAGGCATTCTCAGTTGGTTATGGGTAGTATATAGTGGTTTATCTAAGCTGTAAAAGACAGATGCATCGAGTGTCTGTAATAGTGAGTGCGAGAGGCAGGCATTGCAATCATGGTGAGAGTGAAATGCAGCCAAAGCAGGAAGGAAACTCGCAGCACAATCTCATGCTTTCACCTCGTCCCAAACCAGTCAATCGGTTACCGAATCACTAAAACAGTCTTCCTTATGACCTCTCTCACCAAGGCATTATTCCTGATAATTCTAGGCCAGAAATGGCGGGCACATCGCAAACTCATTGCCCCAACCTTCCACTTGAACATTCTCAAGTCATTCATTGACCTCTTCAACGCCAATTCACGGGCCGTTGTTGAGAAGCTACGCAAAGAGGGCGAGAAGGAGTTCGATTGTCATGACTACATGTCCGAGACGACTGTAGAGATTCTTTTGGAGACTGCTATGGGGGTGTCTAAGACTACACAAGATCGTAGTGGATTTGAGTACGCCATGGCTGTTATGAAGTGAGTTTTCCTTTGATTTAAAGGCAATAAGTTTTCTAATGATGACTGGATCTCTTGGAAGATATCCAACTAATCATTCGCGTGTTCCAGGATGTCTGCCATCCTTCATTTGCGTCACACCAAGGTCTGGTTGAGGCCAGACTGGCTCTTCAACCTCACCAAGTACGGTAAGGATCAAATTCAACAGCTGGACATCATCCACAGCCTCACGAAAAAGGTCATCCAGCGTAAAAAGGAAGACTTCAAAGCTGGAAAGCGTAACTTCATCAGCACAACTGACGCTAAAGACACTAAGGCATGTCATTGAAATCTCAGAAACTTTTTAACATCATTCCGATGAGTTACTAGTAGATGATATGTCTATAAATTCCTGATTATGTTTATAGCTCACTAGCGTTGAAGGTCTTTCCTTTGGTCAGTCATCCGGTCTGAAGGACGATCTTGATGTTGACGATAATGATGTTGGTGAGAAAAAGAGGCTGGCTTTCCTGGACCTCTTGATGGAGGCTGGACAGAATGGCGTTGTGCTCACAGAGAAGGAAGTCAAGGAGCAAGTCGATACCATCATGTTCGAGGTGGGATGATGATGATGATGATGATGATGATAATGATGATGATGATGTTAACGATGATGATGGTCTATGATGGGTTCCTGGATGACTTTTGATTTTTCGTAGGGTCATGACACGACGGCTGCTGGCTCCAGCTTCTTCCTGTCCATGATGGGTTGCCATCCGGACATCCAGGAGAAGGTCATCCAGGAGTTGGACGAGATCTTTGGGGATAGTGACAGGCCTTGCACTTTCCAGGACACCTTGGAGATGAAGTACCTGGAGCGCTGCTTGATGGAGACGCTCCGTATGTACCCACCTGTACCCATCATCGCTAGGGAGATCAAGACAGACCTCAAGCTCGGTGAGTCAAACTCCTTTAATATCATTTCTTCCCGTATCTTCTTCTTCTTTTTCGTTACCATCATTATCAAACCATTGATATTCTTTAGCATCTGGGGACTACACAATTCCCGGTGGCTGTACAGTGGTTATCGGCACCTTCAAGATGCACCGTCAGCCGCACATCTACCCCAATCCGGACACCTTTAACCCGGACAACTTCTTGCCCGAGAAGACAGCGAATCGTCACTACTACGCCTTCGTTCCTTTCTCAGCTGGACCGCGATCATGTGTCGGTCGTAAATACGCCATGTTGAAGCTGAAGATCCTTCTCTCGACCATCTTGAGAAACTTCCGCGTGCGATCCGACATCAAGGAGTCGGACTTCCGGCTCCAGGCTGATATCATCCTCAAGAGGGCCGAGGGCTTCCGAGTGAGACTCGAGTCTAGAAAAGCTGGTATCAAGGCTTGAACATTGTCTGCTTCCAATCCAAACAGACATACACATACACACAAACACACACCCACACAAAAACACAAGTCCTTTGTAAATTTGTTGTAAAAAAAACATAACGTTTCTTCTTTTCTGCTTCCTTTTTCTTTGTCTCTTCCCTTTGTCCCCCAAGTGATAATGAAGATGATGATTCGTGAAGAAAGAAGAAAAAATAGTAGTTGAGTTTAATGTTTAACTGTTTATTATTATTTTTAAACATTGAAGAGGTAGGATATAACATATGTGGTGAAAGATTGTATTGAAATGTTTTTCAGTATAATATCGATTCGCAATAAAAATTATTTATAACATATCATTTGTTTCTTCATTGTAAGTTCCATCCAAAACACCAATTTTCGATGTCTTAGATCATTGTGTTCCTTAATCAAGTAAAAAATGGCGAGAATGAAGAAACCTGGTTGGTCAGCATGTGAAGAATTCAAAGAAGAAATAGCGTTGATGAATGAAGAAACAGGAGTTGAACGACAATCACGGATAAAACCGTTGACTCGAGCGACTAAAGAAGAAAGACTCCAGGTTAAAGCCAACCTAAAAGCCCAATTGCCAGTTCTGACGTCCATTGGAGTCCGAAGGTTCTGAAAACCACTTGAAAACCTTCAATTCGTACATTATAATGAGGTTCTTGTCTTCTTCTTGAGGTTTCGAGTGCCCTATCATGAATCTGTGATACTGGAGCTGGAGGAAAGCGGCATGGTGGACACAGCCAACCACTTAAAGAAGCTCTTTCTTCTGGACAAGATGAAATCCTTGGAGTCTCAACGTAATCTTGTGGATTACTTGAAGAACCGTCTAATTGCTGTGGAAGTTTCAAAGAAAGCTAACAGACATCAAGATCAAGTGAGAATCCTTTTGAATATTGCCATATTCTTCAAGGCATTGTCGTCTGATTGGCTGTGGGTCGCTGATGAGTTGCTGAAAGACGCCCTGGACGTCGCAGAAATGATTCAGAATGATGGTGGACTCATGATGAATGCCACAAAGTTCATTTATGGCCAATTTCTCTTTCACGATGGTAAGTTAGAACAGATTCTCATCAGATTTCAAGTTTAGACGCTTATATTTTACTGAGTTCAGTGAAGAACCTGGAAGAAGCTATGAAGTTTTTGAAGGAAGTTCGATCAGCGTCTGAAGGGAAGCGTTGGAATGCATCGAAATTGTTGAACATCAAGGAAGAAAACCTCTTCAGGGAGTCCAATGCACTCTTGTACAAGATACTTTTGATTCTGGCTGAAGAAATGCGTAAAACTGACGCCAAAATGGCGGTCAAAGCATCCCTTCATGCCCTGAAACATGCCAATGACTGTTAGTTTTTATTTCTTCATTTCTTCCTAAACGTGCAAATGCGATTTTTTCGTTATTTACAACATCCAAATTTGCCAGCTGACTATGAGGAACATGTTGCAAGGGCTTTACACGAACTGGGCCAAAGCCACATGGCGGCTTGCGATGTTAAAGAGGCTTTGAAGTGCTTTACGAAGTTCTTGGCCAAGGCCAAAAGAATTCCTGACGCTGAGGGCATTTGCGATGCCCTTAAAGAGTTGGCTTTTGCTCACAAGGTTTCTTCTTTATTATTGTTTTGAACTTATTTTAGTATTTCTTCTTCACATTCCTGGGTATTTGGGATTGTTTCAAGGCACTGAAAGACAATGACGGGACTTTGAAGTATCTTCGTTTGTTCAGAAAGTGTGCAGAAGAGTCTAAACTGTCAGTGAAGCTTGCTGAAGCTCATTATTTCAGTGGAAAATATTTACTTCGCCAAGTACTTCATATACTATATATACTGCATTATTTCTTCTTTTGCTTCTTATAACGTTGAAAACAACTTTTAATATCACGTCTTGTTTCAGAATCAACCGAGTGATGCTAGTTGTCACTTGAAAATAGCGTTTGACCTCTTCAAGAGTCTCGAAATGCGGGAAGAAATGGATAGATCCAGATTTCTTCTTGGTGTTTCTAAAGGTAAAAATAATTTCCTTCGTTTCAAAATAAAAATCTCGGCTCCAATTTATGGTTATTTAGGTGAAGAAGTGATGGAGGAATTTATGGAATTAATTCTGAAGTGCGGAAATAAAGATGAAGAAGCTACAATGAATTTGTTAGAATGGAAAAACAGAAGAATTCCATTTTGGAAAAAATCTGGTGGTACCTATATTGATAATCATTACCGTATTAATGATTAGTTTCTTCATCTTTTTTAATGTTCTAAAAATTATTTAGACATTGAAGAAGGAAGAAATAGCGCTATTTCAATCACTGACTCTAGCAGCAGTGCAGACACTATCGTAACATAAACAACGTAAAATGACAAGACTAGTCCTTTTTTATTCTTATATTAACTCTTTATTGCATCTTATTTGAAATATCAATAATATGCACACGCATACACATACACACACGCTTATTCCTGCATTAATATTACAATTCGTGTGAAAAAATGTGTCAAGAAAAAAAATTATTGTGTATTACAAAAACGAAAACCACTGCATTTACAGTATATAGGTATCTAAGTAATTAATCTTGCTTTACTATTATCATCATCGAAAAGTGCTCAAGAAACTGACAAAATAATCCTGTAGCATTACAAACATACATCGATAATATTTCCTTTTTTTTTTTTCTTCTAATTGCAAAAACAGTACAAATAGAAATAATAAACGGTGGATATTTTTCTTTCTAAAAATGTTTGTACATTAAACACTTACATCCCAACAATTGAATTCTCTTCATATTAAATTTAAATGCTTATTAACTTCACACTCGATGTAAATGAAAAAATCATTTCACTGATTATTAGTAGTATTATGAACTAATTTCATTTTCTTTCCTTTCAGTGTAACAGTGAAACAACTAAATTATTTACAGACAATATCATTAACGAATTGGTGTTTTACAAAATTATTATTTACACTTCAGGAATGAAACGGAAAAAAAAAAAAAAAAAAAAAAATATTTTCAATTTTTTCCTTTAGAAATAAAGTGCCTAATATCATTGACAGCGTCTTCTTCAGCTTTATGATTTATTTTTAACCATTTTTTTTTGCTTTTTTAGATATAGCTCTTTTCGATTGAAGAACATAGGGGAAAAAAATGTGCAGTTGATTGATTAGATTGAAAATGTGATAGTGTTGGAATTTAATTGATGGAATTAAGAAGCGTCTTTGGCTTCTTTGATAGGAGAATCCAATGAGAGGGAGTCTGCATGAGTTTCTTCATCATCAGAAGCTTCATTAAGCTCTTTATTAACATTATTCTCAATATTTTTCGTGTTTTTCTCAGGAACATTTGTCTCTATTTGCTTATCAGCTGCTTCTGAAGTTCCACTATCGCCAGAGACTTGTTTCTCAGCCTCCAAGTCATTGTCAACAGTTAATTCTAAGGCTCTAGACTCTTTTTCCTCAGTATTATTGACAATTGTGTGCTCATTCTCCTCCTCTTTATCCTCTATTTCGAATTCAGGATACTCTTCGGACTTCTGTGACATATTATCTATTTCTTCAAGGTTTTCAGAGTCTTCAGTTGGTTTATTAGATGATTTGTCAATATTTTCAATGGTTCCATTAGAAATTGTGTCAATTTCACGACAATCTGTGGCTTCTTTACCTACAATCTCTTCTCCTTTGTCTTCTTCGTTGGAGTTTTCATGTTCTTTGTCCTCTAGGGACTCTTTTCCTTCAGTTATCAACACTTCTGCGTGTTTGTCTTCGTCTTTTGACGCTTTAGAAATCTCTTTCAAAGCCTCTGACGTGTCAACCGACTCTACAACATGTTCGTCAACACTTTCACTATTTTTTTTCTCCTCATCAACTTCTATCGGTTCTCCTACAACCTTGTCATCAGTATCATCAGATTTCTTTTGTTTTTCCTCGCCCTTCGAAGCTTCTTCATTTTTCTTCTTGTCTTCCTCTTCTACATTAACTTCCATCTTTTCTTTCTCTGGTTTCTCTTCCTCATCATCACTTTTCTTATCTCTCTTGTCCTTAGAATGGTCTTCGACTTTTGCATCATCCTCTTCATCCAATTTCTTTTTCAAATCTTCCAAAATGACTTTGGGAGTTTTGTCTTTGCCATCCTGAGTGTCCTCAGCTAATTCTGGAGCTGCCGAACTGTCAGTCACGACCAAATGAAAATCACTTGTAGTATTATGCTCGTCCTGGCTCAAAACAGTCTCATTAAATGTCGAACTATTGTCAGCAATCACTTTCTCATCATCATTAGTGTCTTCAGGCACATTTACTTTCTTCAAGAGAACGCTGGGCTTCTTGGAGTGCGTTAATTCGTGTGTTAAGAGCACTATTCTGTTGTCAAATTCATTGTTGCAGACAGAACAGATATGAAGACGATCGTTGTCTGAGTCATTATCGATATTTGGTTCAGGATCAATGGGTTTATGAGATAATTTTGGAGTTTTTATTGGTTTAAGACTTGTTTCACTGCTTGACGACGATGAAGACTTGTATCGAGGACGTTTTTGGCGTCTCGAGAGTTTCTTCTCTTCGTTTAATTCGTCTGAAGATGATTGAGGCTTTAGTGCAGCTCGTTTCTGACGACTTGTTTTGACTGGTGACACTAAAGGCTTTTCTAATTTTCTTGGACGACCTCTTCCTCGCTTTTCCTCGTGCTCAGACTTTTCAGCACTTTCGGAACGACATTTTCTGTCGGTTTTCCTTGTCCTTGGGTTTGAGACAGTCGACTGGACGCTGCTTGCACGAACATTTCTTCGCTTTCTGTGGACAGTTGAGTCCTCTGTTTTTATTTTTTTTATTGATTTCGTGTCGTCTTGACTTGAATTCTTTCTTTTTTGCAATTTTTTGACATTTTTTGATGTTTTGGGGCTCGAATCCTCATCTGAGCTGCCGTCTGTGATCACGTAGATTGGTTCGCCATCTTTGGACTTCTCTATTGTATAATTGTACCGTTTTTTTGGTATTTCATCGACTGGGAAGGTGAAGATGTCTTTGAGGAAGACACTGCAGATTTTTGTCTCGGTTGGTGATGATGATTTGGATCGTCGATTTTTTTTCGGCGAAGCGCCATCGATTGGGTCTATTGTCAGCCAACAATCTCGACAAACTGTTCGACCTGAATTGTGATATCTACACATGGATACTCCATTGGTGATTTTAGTGTGACACGAGTCACATTGACGATCCTGATGATTAGTTGGTTTTGTTGAGGGTAGCTTTACTTTTCGTGATTTAAGGGGAACATTTGTGTCACTCTCTGATGTCTCTGATGATTGAGAGAGCTTTGGAGAACGAGTTAACGTTGTTTTACGTTTTACCACGTCGGTTGTGATCTGGAAATTAAGAAGTAATAATTTCAATTTTTTTACCCAAAAATAATTAAATAAAAATTGTTGTTTACCTTTAATTGTTGCGAGGCTTCAATTTGACCATTTAAAGTGTCCGGGGGTCTTTTAGAAGTATCCTTAAAGATGCATTTCAAGTCAAATAGTACATCCAAGTAATAACGACAGTTGAGACAGATAGATAAGCTGCATGAATTGTCCGTCAGCAACTGCTAATAATAATTACCACAGAATATTGAAGAAAAAAAATTTGATTTTCCTTAAAGTTATTTAATGTATCAAGAATGTGATATAGGGTCTCACGTCGTCTTTGAAGAGTTTTTGGATCTTCTCCATGGAATTATTCATGGGATTCTCATCCCACAGATTGAAGATCTTCTTGCTAGCCTCCATGCAAAGGCTGCAGGAACCACGCTTCTTGAAGAGTTTTCCCTTCTCCAGTCGATATGTCTTCTTGTAACTTTGCACGAATTTGCTGCATTGCTCCAATTCGAATGCACACTTGTGACATAACTTCGAACTCGAGATTTTGCTCCTCTGAAGCTGATAATCAAGACAGTCAAGTAATGATAGTAATAAGAAGCTAGCATCAAAGATTATCTAGCAATTACAGCATTTCAAGCTAAATGCTCTTTTATAATGATTATCACCTCACAATAAAGCTGAATATCATTGAAAAACATAAACGATAACATTAGAAATGAGCAAAAATTACACATTTAATTATTAACGTGGATATTAGAGGCATTTTTTGAGCAATTTGCCAAAAATAAATGAGCATAATCTCATATTGAACACGAAAATTGCTGGAAATAATTAATTGTTAGGTTAGTAATGGTAATAATAATACAGTTATGAAATGGTTCTAGAGCAATTCATGGCTTATAAATTCTTATCTAATGACAAAAATAATTACATAATAAGTGGGTTAATCACCTTCACTGATAAACATGTCTCGATATTCTGACGATATTCCTTGCTTTCCATAAAAATATCAAGGAAAACTCCTTCGTCGCTCGCGCACACGAAACATTGTTGATTCGACATTGTCTTTACTTATTTATGAAATAATCAATTGTCGATTAATTGGAAGGTGAGGTTAGATTGTTTTTTGCGGTTAAACATGACAATTTACAGCAAAATTAACGTAAACCTGCACTTGTAGAGTACGTGAAAAAAATAAAACACTGCCATGAAACGCACACACGATAAATTGGCGGCAACGTAGACAACATGGCGGATTGTGGCGAAGTTATGACTTCGAGATGTATCGATATTGTTTGGGTATCGATACGACATTAGCACAGGAATTGAAGGGGGGTCATCGACTTGACGGAGCCTGCCGAAAACTGCCGAAGTTGCTTGTCGCGCAGTAGGCGAATATTTGGCGCCAAATTCAAAATGTCGATATTAGAATTTTTGGAATTTAGAAAAATCGTTATTCAAAATTTTTTTCTGATTAAGAACAGATTGATTAAATGGATATAATGGGTTACATTGTTTGAAAATAGTATTTTTGTATTTTATATAGTACAATAATTAATTGTTTTTTGGTGTTTCTGTTGAATCAGAATTTTTTTCCGAACTTTTTTTCAAATTTTCCGGTGTCTTCACGCCGTTTATAATTGAAGTTGTATATTCCATAGCCAAGTCCGAAGTAGTCCTGAAACAATTAAAATAAATTTAAAAAAATCAATTTAATTGGATTTTTCGTTATTATTCGTTT
>JABSMT010053429.1:0-12023 GCA_018902335.1 Eumacrocentrus americanus
TTAATCGGAATGATGAAATATCAAATTACGTAATAGAAACTGACTTTTGTTCTTCAGTTGGTTCTAGATTTATATCTTGCAACTACACCGCTTGTCGCAGTCGCTATTTCCTTCAAGAAACTTGACATGTTGTGGATCGTTGTGCCACCTAAAATAATCTTCACTCCTGGATTCTGTTTGTTTAGATTATAAACGGCCAAACTTTCTTCATAAGTCACTCCACCGACAACAAAAACAATCACATGTTGGATTCTGAAAATAATGAGTTTTTTGTAAACAAAATCCGAAAACAAATATTACTTTGCAGATACTTGACGCTTACTTTTTAGTCATAACCATTTGTCCTAGATAAGGAAAGGTTTGAGTGTTCAATTTCCCTTTTATGAGGTCTTCTAGCGTTTCACTTAATAGCGGATTATGTTGAGTGTATATGTTATCCACACCACTCAGACCTTTAAACAGTTTCTTGGTGATTTTTGCAACAGCCTCACGATCGAATAAATTACTTTGTCTTTGATTTACTCCACTATATTCTAAGACATCGTAAACAAGCTAAAAAAGAAGAAAAAAAAACGAAAAATGATAAGAAAAACATACTTCCAACTAACTAATGAAACATAATACATTTGAAAATTAAATTTTTTCTACAAAAGTTGAACAATGAGAGTACCTTCTTGAGTTTTATAGATATAATATAAATTACCTTCGTGTACTTTTCTGGGACCGGTCGCTTTTTCAACATCTCTACTAGTGTCCCAATTTCGTTGTTTGTGTGCTTTTCGTAATGCAAAGCATAAAGCATAACTAGTCGTGTTGCATCAATGTCTTGCACTTTGGGATTATTCAGCAATTTTTTAATTTTTTGAAGCTAAAAAACATTGTTTTATTCAATGATAAAATTATCCTCTAATTTTTTATTGAAAAATGAGTATAAATTTACCTACCTGATTAGAATGTTCATTCTGACAAGAGAGTTCCTGCTCTGTTTCCGATATTTCTAATAAATTGTGTTTACCCACTAAATTAGATAATTCACCAACTACGGTAACGTGCTTTGAAACTGTTCCGGACATCTTTTTAAACAGTGGATATGCTTCAACAAAGTTTTTCATATCGGCTATACTCTCAACTTTCTGGTGTTTCTTAGCTTTTCTCTGGAAATCTTCCATTAAATCCTTGATTGTTTGTCCAATTTCACCGAAGTTCAAGTACAAATTCTAAAACACGTAATTATACATGTAATAAACAATTTAATCTCTGTCTTCTACAATACGTGATGAATAGCTAAGAAATACCTCTGCATAAAACTCATCATGCTCAGCGCTTAGCACCACTTCTTTCAATTCTTTGGAAATGCCTTTTACGTGCGATAAATCTACACGATTATTATTAATAGTTAGTAGTTCATGAACCATTGCTTGATAAGTCCACTGATTTAACAAGGGTGTAACTGGATCGTCTCTTCTATCAAGAATTAATAAAATTGGATCTGATTCTTGTCGGAATTTGAATGAATTCGACTCCTTTATCAACACTTCCCGAATCTTTTCCGCTAATCTCTTGGACATTTCTGAACTATTTTGATATCTAATATAAGGACATTTTTTCAATGAAAGTAAAAGTGAAATTATGCCTTCACATGTTCTGTGCAGGTGTTCTGGATTCCATGATAAACCTAAACAAAAAAATAACAAAGTCACAATTGTTTTCCAAATTCTGAACTTATTGAATTTTTTAAAGAACGCACCTTGTGCACACGCACTTATCCCCAGAGAAAATAGGTGAGGATTAATAGCTAGATAATCAGCATAATATTCATGAACTTCTCTAACAACTTCTTGCTCATCACTGTCAGCAAGCAACTTGATGTCGGCCTTGGCAATAATATTACTAAAATCTAAGCAAATATATTAAAGTTTGTAATCATTTTTCAGAATGAGAAGTGTTTAGGATAGAAGTTTTAAGCAATTCAATAATTCACTTACAGATATAATATACTCCATACTTTGGATTTCGTAGTTCATTACAGAGTAAAGCTACATTTTCTTTGGTCGGTCTTATAAATACTATGCATTTTAGATGCTTCAAAGCCTCGCTTCGGACTGGGGCGTCGATTTTTTCAAATAAATAAACTTCCTTCATGAGAATTTCTGAGTGACTGTAAACCAAACTGACGATGCTTGTCTGGAAAGAAAAGAAAATTCAATAAATTATAATCATACAACATAATGTTATGGTGAAAAGTCAATCACACCGTTTGTTTATCCATGAGAAGGACTTTCATGCCAGGACCAGTCTCCTCAGTCATCCGAGTTATGTAGAACTTCAAAGCTGTCACAACATTCATTTTGTAAAATTTATATTTAAAATTTTAGATGTAGATTCAATTGTATATCATCATGTCATTGAGGCTTCACTTCTGGCAACTTTAGGTTATATCCTAGGTGCCATAAAACGACACAACAGTTCATGCGAGCCGAATAGAGGGCGACGTCATGTGTTTATCGTACATTTAATTTCATTCATTACTTTTTAAAGGTACATATTGACAAATGTATTGGGCTATTCGCCTGTGTAGGTCAGGTACCAGGTTTCACAATCCCTTAGACAATGTTATTTCAATTTAAAAACATCACTCATTCAATAGGTATTATCAGAATAAAGATAAAAAGTTAGTTTTATTCAATGAAAATATAAAAATGATAGTTTATTATTATTTTTTTTGCCTCACATTTTTATATTCAATTAAATTTCAACCTATTTTAATTGTTTTAACTGGAGCATATCGTTAAAACTGCAGTCGTTTAGCTAATGAACCTCCATCGATGGATTCTAATAATTTTCTCTTGAGACTCGGTTTCTCCTCGGGGAATCGCTTGACACTCGTGGGAAGTGGTAACTTTGGACCGGGTGTTGGTGGAGGTTTATTGCTGAAGTATGGCATTTGCAGTGCCTGATCACAGGTGCATCGTTCTAGAGGATTAATATTCAACAGGCTAGCGATCAAGTCCAAAAGATCATCACCAGCAGCTGTGAAAATATGCTTGAATGGTGTCCCAGGGAATGGTTTGAATTGAATAAAATCTGGAAGTTCTGTCATTCCTGGCCAAGTTTGTTCTGTCGGGGTTCCCAATGTCTGAAAGACAACCGAATTTTATAGATATATTAATTATTACAAATGAAATTATTTAATAGTGGCGTTAATTGAAATATTACCTGGAATATCTTGGTCAACTGATCCAAATCTGATTCACCAGGCAAAAATGGTATTCGTAGCAATAATTCTGCCAATATACAACCGATAGCCCACATATCAATTCCAGTTCCATACAATCTTGCACCATATAATAATTCTGGTGCTCGATACCATCTCGTAACCACTTGATGTGTATTAACACGATTTGGAGAGCCAAAGAACTTGGCCAAACCAAAATCTCCAATTTTTAAGACACCGTGACTATTAACAAGTAAATTATTGGGTTTCAAGTCTCTGTGTAAAATCCAATTGAAGTGTAAATAATCCAATCCTTGCAAAGTTTGAATCATGTACGCTTTTATATTGCCTGATGTCAAAACAATATTATTGTCCTTTATTATCACCTCCAAGTCAGTATCCATGAAGTCAAAGACCAGAGATACATTTGACTTGTGACCAAAAACATCTGAAAAGGCAATCAATCATAAATTTATTGTTAAAACAATTGATAGAAAAAAAAAGAAAGCTTGTGTACCAAGTAATCCAATGATGTTTTCATGCTTCAAATCTTGCAGCAACTTGATTTCCCTCAATGCTGTTCGGTTTATGCCATCTCTAGCTTCAGCTCTGCTTCCTACCTTGATCTAAAAACATCACCCACAATAACATCTAATGTGTTTTTTTGTTTCAATTGAAATACTAAACAAATACCAAACCTTTTTTACAGCAACTATCTGATCCAATTCAGTGTCCTTAGCTTTATATACTGTTGCAAACTGTAAAATAAACGAATAATGAGATGAAAGGGAAAATTACTGCTAAATCAGTATTGTCATAGCTGGAAGTAATTTAGAGTAGTCTATAAGAAATATCTGTAATCATAGTTTATTTTGATAAGTTTGGTATGTAAATCTAACCTGTCCTTCTCCCAAGAAATCAATTTTTTCATATCTCCTCAATTTGTCTGCCATCGCAATGAACGCTAAATATTTACTTGCGTTCTATCGTTCTAACCTGTAATCAACGATACACGTTTCATGTACGCATGCACATATTTATGTATACATACACATCGCCATCTTCCGACATGTACGACCATAATATAGAGGAGCCAATGGTTGACTGTCATTTGATATGAGAATTGTTGCTATTGACAACAAAAATGCAAGTTCTCTTCATTTTTCCATAATATTCTCTAAAGAAAGCAGTCAATAACTTACCCACACTTTTATAAAAACCAAGAATTCTCGTTATAATTATTGCTATATAGAAGAGGTGATGCTTGCTTTCAGAACTTGAAGATGAGCTCGATTACAGGCAGTGTGAAGAACGATTCGCCTTTGATAATTTTTGATGCATCAAAAAATGAAAGGCGGCTGAACGAAGAGTTCAAGATTCTACAGAGAAAACTAAAATCACAATGGAAATTTGTCGAGTAAGTTTAAATAAAAAATAATGTGACTATGATAAATGACTGTTTCATATGTTAATAATATTAACTTTATTCAGAAATCATGATATAATATCCCAGGAGTCGTTGGCAAATGCAGAAGTCTTGATTATTGCGGAACCTCGGAGTAAATTTACAGAATTAGAGATGAATTCAATCAGAGGCTTCATAAACGGCGGCAAAAATGTTCTAGTAATGTTGGGTGAAGGTGGAGAGAATAAGTTAAACACAAATATCAATTTTCTACTCGAAGAATTCGGGATAATGGTAAATAACGGTGAGTTTAATGGTAATAATAGATGACAATATAGTTGTTGATATAATTTTTTCCAATTATTTTCGACAGACAGTGTTGTAAGAGTCAACTATAGTCGTACGCTACATCCAAAAGAATGTACAATTACTCAAGGCTTATCGAACAAATCACGTTTTGTGAAAAATCGTCAAGATTTTACGTGAGTACATCATTTTTTAAAATATTATCTTGTCGGTTTGAAGTTGGAGTAAAATTATTTTATTATTTTTCTAGGTCGATGCAGTTTGTATATCCGTATGGAGCAACGTTAAACGTTGTCCAGCCCTCTGCGGTTGCATTGTCCAGTGGTACAATGGCTATTCCGACAAACAGACCTATTTGTGCATACTATTTATCACAAACGAGTGCAGGGAAATTAGTTGTTCTCGGTTCATCGAGATTCCTGACTGACTCTTATATCGAGAAGGAGAACAATGATGCAATGAAAGAAATGATATTTGATTTTTTCCAATCCAACGAGGTAGTGACCAAAAACCATCATCTGGATGACGTTGATGTAAGCAAAAATCTTTTTAAATATCTTTTATCTTCATTATCATTAAATTTACAATACTTAAGTTTTATTACAGTACTCGGAATATAATTTTGTGCCGGACATGACACAGCAAGCGGACAATCCAAAGGTCTGCACCCAAGACCTAGATAATATTGATATACCCAGAGAGTATACGAAGCTCTTCAAGCATCACATCTACTCCATAAATCTGTCGATGATACCGGAGTGTATAAAGGCTTACCAAATATTGGGAGTGAAGCACGAACCATTGACACTAATTAGTCCTCATTTCGAGACTCCGTTACCTCCCACGCAGGCCTCGGTAATTATTATAACAAAAAATAATTTCTATATTTCACACTATTTTTGTTATTAAATTTTGAATTTTTGTATATTATGTATCTTTTTTTTCGTATTGTAGGTTTTTCCGCCGAGTTTTCAAGAACTTGCGCCACCAGCTTTGGAGCTTTTTGATCTTGAAGAGGCATTCAGTTCTGATCTTCTCAAGTTATCTCAGTTGACAAACAAGTATATGGCAACAAAGGACTCTGCCAATGGGACTGAACTAGATTATTATATAAGAGAATTTGGAGAAATCATCCGAATTAATACATCAGAGATTCCTACAGCAAAACAAGTTTTGAATTATGTTTTTCAGAAACTCAGTAATTATAAGACAATACGGAATTAAAAATAGTCAGAATGTACATAATTTGAGATGAAATTATATCCTTTTTTATTCTTGAAGTACATTTAAATTAACACAAAAGTTTCAGCAGTGTGCATGTTAGATTTTGAAAGCAAAATACAAAATTTTATTCAGTCGTTGGTCATGACGAATTTATATTTAAAACCGCCTTCTAATGATTAAAGAGCCCCAAATCCATGGGTATACTGCGTGAGTATGGGCACGAATATATGCATACAATCAGCGAGATCTGTGGCGATTGGGTGATTATTAGTAGTGAACTCAAGAAGTGGGGATGTATACTCTTTTGTCAACACATCAGTACGCTGCTGAATATATGTATAACATAATATATTCTTATTGACTTATAAATACGGGCAAAATAATTACGTTCAGCACACGCTTCGCGGCAACATAAAGCATATACCTATGTGACGACTTTAATCGTGACATATTCCAGCTGGAACGTCTTCGACTTCAAGTATTACATATAATTTCACGTACGGTAGAGTAGAGGTTAGACGACCGTGGTCTGAAATCTTGGGAGCATTCGAATTCCTTCTTCGATTTTATCTAAAAAAACAGTGCGTTGGAGCCATCAAAGTTAAGGTAAAAAAAGTTATTTAATCTAATCATCAACACCGACTACGAGACACTTTATTATCTAACGAGAACACATTCATTTTCTTTTGTTATTAGAAGTTGTTCCGGACGAATAAAAGATCGAGATTCATCCGATTTCTGGATCAGGAGCCACCTCATAATAATTCAATGTTCTTGAATACCAATTAACCAACAAAGATGTCTGTATTCTTCATGAATGCGTAAGCAAAGTATATTCAAGCATAAAATTTTTAGGTTATGTTGTCAAAGAATGTTTTCATTTCAGTTACTTTCCTTTGCCACTAATGAAATGAAGAAGTGAGAATTAAATTCCTCAATGCAATGTCCGAATATCAAACAGTTATTGTGTACGTTTATTTGTCTGTTATGGTGTTTATGATATTGTCTATTCTTCTTTTTCAAAACGAATGTCATTGTGTCGAATATCCATCAGATCGAAACAATTATTTACATTTCAGGAACCAAGATAGCGAGGTCGAAGGAGATTCCAATGGAGACTTACAAATTGCATCACCAGGAAGTTCTGAGGCTCAACAGGCCTTGGCCACATTTTGGCCTAAAGTTGCAGATGAAATTAAAAAAATTACCAATGTACGTAAGACAGTTATTTTATTATTAAACAAGTGTACTATCGTGATTGATATTTTTTAATTTTACCAATATTCTCGACAGATGGATTTAAAGACACAGGCATTGCCACTGGCAAGAATAAAGAAAATCATGAAATTAGATGGTGATGTTAAGATGATCAGTGCAGAAGCGCCAATGTTGTTCTCAAAAGCTGCGGAAATATTTATTCATGAACTTACCCTGAGAGCTTGGGTACACACTGAGGACAATAAGCGACGTACTCTTCAAAGAAATGATATTGCAATGGCTATCACGAAATATGACCAATTTGACTTTCTCATAGACATTGTTCCGAGGGATGAACTCAAGCAGAGCAAGGCACAGTCCGACAATGTTGTCCGTACGTCCATGAATTCTGATCAGGTTCACTACTATTTTCAATTAGCACAACAACAAGCCTCAGCTAACCAGAATGTCCAAAACAACGGCGCTGCTACTCAGCCAATACAGATTGTTCAACCTTCGACAGGTCAGATACAAACAATCAATATAGGCAGTCCCATAGAGCAGGTGAATATTTAATTTTTATTTCATGTCTAAATGGCATTTTAACTAATAAATGTATATATTTATGTTGTTAATTCTACAGGAATCGAATAATACGAATACAACGCAAACAGTAACTGTACAAAGTCCTCAACAATCATCGGGGCAACAGGTCATTCAACTTCAACAAGCTCAGCCATCACCAGCTTCTCAAACTGGAGGGATTCAGATAGTGCAGCAAATTGTTACGCCTAGTGGAGATATCCAACAGATACCTGTAAGTAGACACGTTCAAGACTATTGGCCTTGTAATGCTCAAAGTTATGAAGTAATCCATTTAATCAATTTCGTCACGTTACTTATATTAAATATATAACACCCAGATACAGTTAACACCGCAACAACTCCAGATGATAAGGATGCAAGTACAGGGTGGAAGTAATCAGCCGATAATAATCCAAGCAGCACCAATACCCGCACAGCCACAACTCATTCAAGTGGCTCAAAGCGGCCAGGCTCCTGTATATCTACAAACTAGCGGTACTGAGAATGAATAATTTTTACATACAAACGAATTAATCCGTCAAATAAACTCTAAACTACAAACAAGATTACCAAGTTAAATGTAAACTTGTATGGTGAGGAATAAACCTTTTTTTAAATTATTATTTACGTTCAACGATGAAAGAATCATTAATATAATTCTACTATTCAAACTATAGTGTGCTGAATTTCCAACTAATATATCATTTGATATCGTCATTCAAGCAAAATCAAATCAACTGATGTGAGATGACGTAAAGAATAACGATAAGCAGTGTGCTCAAGATGTAATCTGATTCGTGCGTCGTCTGCCTTGGTCTGGCTAGCTGCTCGGTATGGTTGATGGAGCAGGGTCCTGGGACTGGCGCAACTTGTATTATATTTCACGATGTTGCGGTTATTATCTGACCAGTCTCTGTCGGATCTCTCTCGACTATCGTCGGTCGTCGCGTAACCACCAACCGTAGATGAACATGAGCGTGGTGATGTTTGGATTTTTGCAAAAATTTCATAATCTTTTTTCTTTTTCAGTATCCAGCATTTTTGCTACTTGTCTCATTGGGAAATTTTTATATGTAAAAGAGAGCATATCTTGGGCAACTCTGGCACATTGTACATCATCCGCAGATTTCCAATTGTTGCTATGGAAAACTTACTCTCGGATATCTATCGACATGCTATTCTCGTGTCCCTGGTGGCTTCAGTGTTCCCTTGCCTTCTCTTTCTCTCTTTTTTTTTTCTTTTTACGCTCTTACCACCCTGCTGTCTACGCCACTGGTGAGGTACTCGGATTTCACGACATGTTTACAAAGATCCTAGAGATAAGTTGAGAATGGCCGTCCCAGCCCATGCCTTCTCCATGCCATGGGTATAAGGTGACAGCTGCCTCCATTTGTGCGTACGGGTATAACGTAATGCATATACAGCAGTGTGAGAGGCACACGTATACATAAATACGCTGTTAATGTATATCGTCCATCATCAGAGAAGCATATAAAATTTTTGTATATACGTTGAAGAGGTTGATGTAGAAAAAAAAAAATAATAAGACAGTATGAGAGACTCCTTTTTATTTGAGGGAAGTAGTATGAGTACACACACCTCGTTGCCTCCGGTGAGCTCACCGGTGAGGCTTCCAGTCACGATGTAGGTCTATACATTCTCAACTCTCGTCGTCCCCTTTTGGGTATACACATATTGGGTATATACATATATTACACAAAATTGTACGCGGGTGGTCGGGTTGTGTGCACAGGGGTCACTCACCGTACTTGCACCCTCTCATTTTTTTTACACGTATGCTTATCTGCGAAAAGCATTACCAGGCGACCTTTCATGACAATGTATTACCAAGCTACTATCGTTCTCTCGATTTCTCTGCTTTTTTGCTCTTTTTCCGGCTTAATGAGTAATGCATTTACATCGGAGTCGATTTCCGATAGCGTCTGATTGAATTAAGAGACATTGTGTAACAAACTCTGGTTTGCCTCCATTTGATTATTTATGGATGGTTAAATGGTAAAAATTTCTTCCCTCGCTTCATCCTTTAGCCGTACAAGATATTCGACAAAATACCCGAGACGTTCAGCGCGCCGTGAAGCGCAGTCTGCATATGGATTAGCCCTGCTTAGAGACGACCCTTTGCACTTATCCATTGTTAAGATATCCAACTAATCCTAATGTGAGCCACTCTGTGGACTCGCTTGTTTTCCGTTCTTAATGAAATCGTTTTTTATATACGTTGTATATATTTTGTCGATGAAATAGTTTACAGATATTTTCGCATCACCGATTTTAATCTTTTTGTGCTTCGAATAATTCTGTCATTAGAGCGGTGAAAGGAGCATAAGTCGACGATTTATCAAAAATGATAGAAATTCTATTTTTCCAAATATCTCCAAAACTACACGAGATGCGATGAAATTACATCAGATCTTTATTGTAGGAAATTAAATTCTCTACAAAATTGTTTATATGAAATTATCTCGTATCTCCCATAGTTTAGAAGATATAAAATATTTTGTGAAAAATATCAATGAAAATTTCTTAATGACTCATATATCGTTTTACCGCTTAACAATAGATATTCTCGTGTATATTTCAAATATAAGATCCATCTATTTATTAAACTGAGATGGTGTGGTGGACGTATAGATAATACAACAACAAAAAAACGTTTCGAGCCATTTGTATTCCATTTTCCTTGATATTTTCCATCAAAACAGATAAATGATTAAATTTTTTTCTTGCTTTCTCTTCCACCGTAATTTAGCCAAGCAGGACATTTACCTTGGCGGTGATAAAATATCCGCGACAAACCACTGAATAAAAAAAAATGGGAGTTAATCATTAATCATCAGTTTAGATCAATATGTTATAATACAAATTAAAGCTGATGACAGTCGTTGCATCAATTGTTCTAACAAGGGTGCTTATATAACTCTCCTCCTTTCTTTCTCGATACGATCCCCTTCTATTTCATCCCTTTCTTCATTTCCCTTTTTTATTTTTTTTTTACTCTCTCCATCTCTGTCATTTATTTACTCCCACCAGCCCACTATACCAGCGTTGCTCGCTTCACCGCTCGCATCATCCCGAGCGTCCAAGAGACGCACGTGTGAAGGAGAGAATACATACAGGAGAATAGAGTGAGATGAAGAATGAAAGCAGAGGGGCGAGGCCACGTGACCACCGGGCGGGGGTGGCAAGCGACATTTCGCATGCTCAGAAACTCCACAGGCTACAGCATCACACAACGAACCGGGCCGATCAACGATTCAGACAGAGTTTTTTCCCCCCCTCCCCCATCGCCTACTCATTTGTCAGAATAATAATTTAATAAAAAACGAAGAAATCTGGATCAAAATGATTATAGCATAAAGATACACATTCTATGTTTTTAATTAATTCAAATCTCATTCCTCATTATCGAATTTTGTGATCAAAAATTGTCCATCAATTTCAACCCCTTTAATTCACGCTTTATTATTGCATCCCTGGGGTCTTTTTCTCATTCAATCTGTCTGAAAGCTCTTTAAAACGTTTCATGTAAGATTGTTGATGTTATGAGAAGAAAAATTGTAATATTTGTTGATACGGAAACGCCGAGTGCATCATGTTTTACTGTTACGGACTGTGGAAAGTGAGAGGGAAGTGATAGGCCAGTGTCACATGAGGTGAGTGTATGTATATAGTGGAGAGATGGATGAGATGAGTCGGGGTGAATTAATTATTGTGTCTCTACCGCGAAGTAGTAATGGTAAGCCAGTTAATGTATATTAGAGGGGTTGATTTTATTTATTTATACTATAGTAAAGTCGATGCATATTTGTTCTTGTTATCTCTGGATGTTGAGACGTGATTTGTCGGCCGAATATTCTTGTTCGCCTCTCCAACAACGATATACATTTCTTTTGTGCGCCTCACTTGGTTCATTTTCTCTAGCAGGATGTTTATGAGCAGAAGATAATCTTATAGGAATTTCGAGAGGTCGTCTGGAGAAATCATTGGGACATGAAGATTTTTACACATAATGATAATATCTAAGTAGGTATATATATAATATGTATATATATATTCTACGTTGACAATTAA
>JABSMT010053440.1:0-12020 GCA_018902335.1 Eumacrocentrus americanus
TATTTGAGGTTATGTACGACTAATGATGTATGTTTGTAGATTAAAACAACGATAAATTGTTTAAATAATATTATTCTTTAAAAGTCTACATCAAAAAGTTAGAATTAAAAAATTAGTGCCATTTGAATTTCGCGCGCTTTCCCCCTCCGCTTGCAGCGGCGGCCGAACGGAAGTCTGGGTAATCGACGCAACTTCCGTCTGCGCAGAACCAATTTTTAGGACTAAATAATCGAAAAAAACATCCAAAAGTCATATAAAAATCCTCAATGATACTGAAATAACGTCTTTTTGCATTTTAACCTTAAATTTCCTTGGCTTTTCACGATTTTCTCTAATAAAATTCACGCCGAATATTGAATTAGTCAGCAGCGCCACGCTGCGGCTGCTTGAGGACTACTCCCAGTGACGCAATAGGAATTCGGCCTTTTCCGTCGCACTACCGTGAGGGTTGAACATGTCGTATACGTCTGAGAGAAGGTAAGTTCTATTTTTTGTCTGTATTCCATAAGCAAAAATAAGTGTTTTTATTGTTCAATCGTTTCTTTATCCTCGCTTTCACCCGATCCACGCGTCCCACGGTTTTTATTCCGAGCGTGGATCGAGTAATTCGGGAAACTTCTTTCGCAATTGACGAGTGCACGGGGTTTGCGCTATCAACATGGCGTGCGGCGAAGATTTTGTCACATTGCCCGTTGAAATTGGCGGCTATTTAATGCTTTTGCTCCATATTCTTGCTCACTATCGATCGAATTCTACTCTAATCGTTAAATATTCCCTGAATTCAATGGATTTTTCATTTAAAAACGTGATTATGACCACGAGGAACATGATTTAGGGAAAGACAACCTCTTGAGCCGCTGTGTGGCAAGCGTGCACGCTTTCATTGATGTCCACCATGCTGCGATAACTCACATTTTTTCCCACGTTATCTGATTGATTAGTTGGGGTATCGAATTCGGAAAGAAACGAGTCTTATCGGTCGCAATTGCCTCAGAAATGAGATATATTGTCTTTCCTTCGTTTGGGGATTAGTTGGATAAATCTAACAAAGAAAAAAATTCGATGCTTTATCGTGATGCTACGTCCAAACCGCCTTTGCAGCCATGCTTTCGTGTGACTCGTGTGTGAGTCACTGTCAACGATCTTTCCCATAGTTCACGCGTCTTCCCTTCTGCATTATCTGTCTTGATCATTGAAAAATTTGCAGCATAAATTTCCTGTTTAAATTCATTTTTTTTCTTTACATATTTACATTTATTTAAACATCAATTCGCTGTTGAAGCTTCAATACCCAGTTGTTGAAATATAGATGAGTCATTCCTCGAGAGAGAACAGAGAACATTGCTCAAGATTATTTAATGATTAACGACAAATATTTATATTGATATATTTGAGATATTAATTATGTACTAGTGCTTTATTTTACTTCTTTTCCCTTTGTAATGAAAATGTCCAACATTGGAGATAAGTATGATTGGGCATGAATTCATAGCACTTGATTAATTGATAGATGATTGGATGGCAGTTATTGAATTTCGTTAATTGTGTTGCAGAAACGAGGATCAATGGACTGGTGGCGAGTCTAAAAATGGTCCGAGTGAGAGCGAACCCCCAAGCTATGGAGGCCCACCTGGTATGGAGCCCGATGGCATCATCGAGTCCAACTGGGAGCAGGTAAACAGTCATTTCACACTCATCCAATTAATTTAGATTGAATAATATAAAATAACCTTCGAGGTTTTGTATAAATATTTCATGTGCATTCTGTGAATTTATAGGTCGTCGAGAGTTTCGATGAGATGAACCTGAAGGAGGAACTTCTCCGTGGTATTTATGCTTACGGTTTTGAAAAACCATCTGCTATTCAACAGCGAGCTATCGTGCCATGCGTCAAGGGACTCGATGTTATTGCCCAAGCCCAGTCTGGTAAAGAAAAAATTATAATTAACTGCCTAGACTAAAATACGCTAAAAATTCCGTGAAAGTATCTGAAACAATTAATTTATTACAAAAAAATAAATTGTTCATGCCTTTTAATTGATTTTACTGATACTTTTTATCAGTCGAATGAATTGCAACGTTATTTTAACACTATTAATTCTGTTTAAAGGAACTGGCAAGACCGCGACCTTCTCCATTTCCATCCTGCAACAAATTGATACATCATTGAACGAGTGCCAGGCCTTGATTCTCGCCCCAACTCGTGAGTTGGCTCAGCAGGTAAATATTGTCTGTATTATCAGACAAAACAACTCATTATCATCATTATACATTATTCATTTAAATGTATAAATTGACTCGAACGTCACAATTTATCGTTAAATAATTCCTCATTAACGAATAAATATTATTCTTTCCCTTTAGATCCAGAAAGTTGTGATTGCTCTGGGTGATTTTATGCATGCACAATGCCATGCCTGCATCGGTGGCACCAATGTGCGCGAGGACATGCGCAAACTCGAGCAGGGTGTACACGTGGTGGTTGGAACACCCGGCAGAGTATACGATATGATTAGTCGACGTGCTCTTCGCACTAACCACATCAAGCTGTTCGTTTTGGACGAGGCCGATGAGATGTTGTCCCGTGGTTTCAAGGATCAAATCCACGATGTCTTCAAGCTGCTCCCCAACGAGGTGCAGGTCATTCTGTTGTCGGCTACAATGCCCGCGGACGTATTGGAAGTCTCGAAGTGCTTTATGCGTCAACCAATTCGCATTCTCGTGAAGAAGGAAGAATTGACCCTTGAAGGTATCAAGCAATTCTACATCTACGTTGAACGTGAGGACTGGAAATTCGAGACACTGTGTGATCTCTATGATACATTGAGCATCACCCAGGCTGTAATCTTCTGCAATACTCGTCGCAAGGTCGACTGGCTTACTGAGAACATGCATAACCGTGACTTTACCGTTTCGGCGATGCACGGTGACATGGAGCAAAGAGAACGTGATCTCATCATGAGACAATTCCGTACTGGATCCTCGCGTGTCCTCATTACGACTGATCTTTTGGCGCGTGGTATTGATGTTCAGCAAGTCTCGCTTGTCATCAATTACGATCTTCCTTCCAACCGAGAGAATTACATTCATAGGTGAGATTTGATTGATTTCATTAAGTACATTTTTAAAATTAATTTTTAAATAACTTTTTGCCAAGACAATTAATTAGCTTTTTAAATACCATTTTTTCAAATTCATGAATATCAATATTAAGGTAATTTATTACTAAATATTAATGATATATATTTTTGTCTCCGTCTGTTTAGAATTGGTCGTGGTGGACGTTTTGGACGTAAGGGAGTAGCAATCAACTTTGTCACCACGGACGACAAACGAACCTTGAGTGATATCGAGCAATTTTACAACACCCGTATCGAGGAAATGCCAATGAATGTCGCAGATTTGATCTAAGTCTGACTGCTGTTGGCTATATTTCATTATAATAAAGAAAAAGCAAAAAAATAATAAAACGTAAGTGAAATAACAAGCTCTCAGCTGATCTCTCTCATGGTGTGTGAGTATACTGGTCGAGTTGGGTGATATAAACCATATCGCTTTGTGTAACGCGGACACCCCTTCTTGCAGAGGATTTTTCAATCCCTCAGAATTACTCTCTGGATTACGTTTTTTTTTCTCTCTTCATAGACGGTGAACTTACGGAATATATAAAAAATAAAGCGGGGTAGTAGAGTGTGTTTGGTGATTTGTTCAGAATCGCGGTTTAAGCGGACGGATTAATTATCTTTTTTCAGCACTTTCTGCTGCATATATACTATTAATATTGATAATAATACCACTATCACATAATTATTAACTAGTTATTATTAGGGATAATTGTCACAATATTATAAGAATTGTAACTATAACAGATCCGAAAATTCAAGAGACAGTCGAGACTGTTTGGCGGGGACCCACTTGGTGGTGGGGCCTTTGTGGGGCAGCTTGGCTGTTGCGTTTTGTCGCGGGCATAATAGACGAATCATTCGATTGGCATTATGCCATCGAAATTAGTACTTTTTGCAGATGTCACTATCATCAATCTCGTCGGGATTATTCTTCCGCTTTTGTACCCTTCCACAACTACAAGCCAACAGGGCATTGTCTGGTCATACAGACACTCACAATTTTTTGGGCTACATGCCACGTTGTTTAATTTACCATCTCGTCTACGACTCGTTTGTCTAGGCAGAACTTTAGTTGGATATTGGAAGGGCTATTTCAATCACAAGCGTTCCCGAAGAAGAGAGAATGTATTTTCCGATTTAGATAGTACGAATTTTGTATATCGTAAATATTAGATCAGTACCTTTTTATGTGAAATAAAATGTTTGACAAATGTAAATTAATTGCTATCTTTATTGGTTTCTATTTTTTTTTTCTTTCGTTATCATTAATAATAGAGCAATTTTTTTCTTTTGATTTAAACACAGCTTTTCCAATTACTCAACTAATTTTCAACCTTGATTGACAAACGCTCATGAGTCTGCGAGAGTGATAAGAGATAACATATTTAGCTAATCTGAGAATTTGTTTTCGAGTTATCGTTCGTTTTTTGGCTTGATAAAAAAAATAACATTCCAAATCAATTTTTTCATGGTGTTGGTATATTATATATTATATATAGTAGCTCACGGATTCTTTTATTTTGTATTTACAGGCATTTTTTGGGCAGACCACAGAATACTGTGGGAGGGAAGATAACTTTTATGGAAATAAAGTGCGAATTTCCTCATTGATCCAAAGTATTTTCTCGTAAATTGATCACAAATCCTTTTTTTTTTAAATATCTTCCGAATCTAAAATTGATTGCATTAGAATACATTTTGAGATTATATAAAATTTTCTGTGTCTTGATTGACAGCAATCCAATTTATTTAATCAACGTATAAAATATTTTTTTTTTTTTTTTTTAAGCAAACATCTCCATTTTGTATGTGTATTACTGTTTTTTATTAGCCTCGGCTTTCAATGAATTAGGACATCAATTATAAATATTTAATTTCCCTGTAGATTAATTAATGATTTAGCTAATTGTACATTACCTGATCATGGAAAACAAAAGTAAAAAAATGATGCTTCAATATGTGCATTGTTGTAAATAATTAGCAAAATACGTTGATCGATTTCCGGTAAAATCTGAGTTAATAATTTGCTGTATTCTTGGATCAATATATAAGAGCAATCCACTCATATTTAATTATATATTATTATTATTAAACGCGACATCCCAATGGAAAGTCTAAAACATTAATTAAATTTGCTTATGAAAGAATCATTGCCCATTTTGTGTCTGGAATTTTTTTCAGTAGCATTAGAAGCCACTCGGTGGTTTATTCAATTAAATTAAATTAATCATGTTTAGACAGTGAATACATTGTAAAAAATACAGAAATGAGAGCCCCACACCTGGCTAATAGCCAAGTGCGGTTGTTTTAGGTAATTAAAAAAGGACAACATCTGCTATTCAAATTAAAAAGATAAGGCCCCCATTTTACTGAATAATAATAAACCTTAGACAGGAATATTTATTTTTCATCAAGTTGTAACGCCGCTGGCATAGAAAAATCCAATTTTTTTAAATTATTTCCGGCATGTATGTTCAAAAGAAAAAAAAATGTAAACAAGCGATGTATCAATAAATATTTATTCATATAAACAGACACTTCTCTATTGGAATTATTATTAACATAAATATTTATAATTGAATTAAATTACTTGGATACATATATACTTCGATTTGAAATTTACAATTTAATCATTTGATTACGTATATAAACATCAATTTTTTTGGGCTATATATATATATATATATATAAATTGACAATTAACATTTGTTAATTATTTATGAAGATAACAAGATTTAATTGCACATCTCTAATCGGTCATGCTCATCTTTTCCTGAAGAATTTGGTAGTAACAAGCCTGAAAGTTTTATAAACAATAATAGTACTATTATTTATTAAAAATAATCAAACAATCTTACCTTTAATGTCGTGAACATGAGTCCAAGCTCACCATTCTGCAGATATGGCTCCATAAAATCCTCAATAAAATGTATTTCACTGCCTAATTGCAAAACGCTGGCACGTACGACTACAAAATTAAATACTGGGAACAAATCATCCATAGTCCATTTATAAGTTTCACCTAATTGATTTTGTACTGTCTGCAAAATTAATAATTCAATATTAGAATATTTGATTGCCAATAATTAGTGAAACAAACAACGTCAAATATTAATTCGAACCTTTGTCATTTGCTCACACGTGCTACGAATCACCAACATCTTTTCTAGTGGTGAAAACGTAGTCTTTAATTGCTGTAGAGTTTCAATTGCTTCAGTGAAGAATGCCTCACCATCATTTGTCAATGAATTTACACTAATATTCGATTTATTGCAAAATTTCCTAGAAAAAAAAAATTATTTTCAAGGATTACGTAAACAATTACTAATCTATTTAAAAAAATTAAACTCACTGATCGACATCCAAGAGTGCCATCAACGTTGTATCGGGCTGTTTATTCCACTTCATCAATCGTTCCCAATAGGCATCGTCTTCCTTCTTATTATGCAGAGCATAGAGCACAAATAATGCTGAATGCACACGAGGAAGTAAAATAGGATACAAAATAGCAGCAGCACTGATAACTTTGCTACCAAAATCAACATTTAATTAATCAAATAAAGCCTGTAATTATTATTAATGTGGAAGAAGATTTTATATACCTTTCGCCTTCGCCTTCAGGCTCTAAAATACACTCTTTCCCACCTCGTGGCAATGCTGGGAAGAAAAGAACGACAATTTCATAAATTCTCGACGTTATACTGTGAAGTTCAGCCACTGCATGACTCAATAGCAGAGGATGCACCCTGACTCCTCCATAAGTTGCTGTGTACATTGCTGCTAATTCAGTTAATAAAGCTCCTAATGGATGATAACGACTCTCGAATGCATTCTTCAAGTACTCGTGGACCTCGCCATAGCTCGAGAACGTTAATTTATCCCTGCCAAATTGTGGAATTTTATTCAGAAGATCACTGAGATTCTTTTTCGATTGACTATCAGAAATTTTCGATGGAGATCCAGTGTTTTTGTGCAGTGCTTTTTGATGGTATTTACTTATAATCACAGCAACATTTTGCCACAATCTCTGATACTCTGTGGATCTATCGTTGCTGGGCAGACCACGACTATTTGGCTCCGCGACACCAAGCTGCTGATAACACTGACGAAAGATTGCCTTCCATTTTTGATCTGGTGGCACACAAAGCTTGCCAAAGGATGGTGGTTTACTGTTTGTCTCATGATTATTACTGGCTTTATTTATGTGCAACGTTGCAGTGACTTTAACTGGCTCGTTCCAAGCACCATTGATATTGCCTTCTAATTTGTCTCCACTTGGGAATGTGAGGACTCCTTTACCACCGAATATTCCTGCTGATTTGAACTCTCCCTCGTAGTGAGTTTCATCTTCAAAGACCATTACTCCATGTCCCTGTTAAATAATACGATAAAGATGATTATTAAAAGCATTAGATAATGTAGTATTTCATTATTGTTAATAGAAATTCACCATCAAAACATCTTGCACGAAAACACCTTCATAGTAAATACCATCAAGAGTTACAATCAGTCCACATCCATGCTTCATGTCATTATTCCATAGACCCAAATACTTTTCACCCGTCATTATGTCATCCATGACTCCATATCCTTGTTTTACACCAGCCACCCACTCGCCAATATAAACTGTCGCCACAGAAGCCATGAAGTGTCCTTCCTTCTTTACACCATGCCCATGAGGAAGACCATCCTTGAAGTATCCCTCATAAACATCTCCATTTATATACCTAAAAAAATTCAATTAATATTGAATCGTTTGCTTTATTTTTAAATATATTTGAGGGGAAAATACATACTTGAAGGATCCATATCCATTCTGCTGACCATCTTTCCATTGCCCTTCGTAAATACCCTGAGTAGCAATTTCCATTCTTCCAGAGCCATGGACCACTCCTTTGTTAAATTGTCCTGTGTACAATCTGCCATCTGCCCACTCCATTTTACCAAAACCATGAGGTTTACCATTTGACCATCGACCTAGACAAGAAAATAAATTTTTCATTTATAGAAAAATATTTTTAAAAAATGAATTTTTATGCTAAATACTCACCAGTGTACTTGGCATCTTTGAAAAGCGGATGTTTTAGAAATATATAAGTACTCGTCCGATCTCTGGGTGGTGTGTGCCCTACAACTCTTTGAAGACTGCACTTGATAGCATTTTGCAGAGCTTGCAGCCACTCATTTCGTTCAGTTGGCGACGTTGTGTAAAGTACTAAATTGTCTTCTGGTGCAGTGATAGCCAGAGCGTTAGACACTGTCTCAGAATCAGTCAAGGGTTCCACCCACAATGTCGGCAGCGGATGGGCTGTATGAGACGTTCCAATAACGTGGATAAATATATCAGTTAGTAAAATGAACCAGTGCGACGAAAATCGACTGTAGTTCAATACTGAAATTGGATAAGTTCGAGATTCTCTTATAAGTCGTCTCTTAGGCGATCTCAAAAGTTCCACAAGCTTTCCTGAATTTTCCCAGAATGTTTTTGTCAATTTTGCCTCCTGCTGACGTTTCTCCTGGTCGTCGTATATTTTTTCCCACTTCACAAGCGCCTCTTGCAGCCTCTCAATACCCATATTTGTACCATTACTTTTGATTAAATTTCCTATCATTGATTTGTACCTGAAAAACATTTAAAAAAATTAATTTTTATGTATTTAAGTGGTTTAATTTTAGAGCTTCATTACCTGTCCAATTTTTGTAGAGGATATTGCAGAGCCATGGCTATTACTTCTTTATTATTTGCCTTTGAATCTCGTGCAGCAAATAAACGCACGAGAACTTGAGGAAGGTCATTCATAATTTTTGCCATGTGTGCAAATCCTCCCAGTGATATCACGTCACATATAGCATTTAAATAGTACCTATAAACTGTAATAAACTCCTCAACATTCGCTACCAAAGTGACTTCATAAGCCTCGCCAATGTGATTCGAGTAATCACAAAGACTGAGGACATTTAATGCAGTGAAACTCATCAATTCCGTGTAACATCGACAGAGAGTATCGTAAGCATTTGATTCTTGGGTAGCACCGCCCTTCTTTTGAAATGGCTTGATTAGGTGCTGATAGACAACTAGCATCTCCTCTAAAAATGTCTCATCAGTCGTAACATCATCAAAAATCTCACTGGGAGCTTGATTAATCGTTGAACAACTAAATGATCCCGAGCAAGATATAAATTTTAGACAATACCGTGATGAATCATCAGATATGTTTAATTTCACAATCTCCTTGACATTATTCGACTTTCCTACGTAATATAATTCATTGTCAACGACAATTAAACTGTGTCTACTGCCAGCAGCCATGTCTCTTGCTCTTTGCTTTGTAGACGAGCCGACACTAATTAATCTTGGTGAACTCTGATTCGTGGACTGATCTGGAGCTACTTGATGCAAGTCATTTCTGCCCCAACCATACACTCTTCCATCGAGTGTCAAAGCCAGCACATGACCTGAGCCACAGGAAATTTTTTTGATGCCTGTATTATGCAATTTCGTGACTAAAAATGGCTTAGGTCTTTTAATAATATCGCCAGTGCCCAATTGGCCATGTTTAAAATCGCCCCAAGTCCACAATTCTGTCGACAATAAATTATTTCCCGCATCAACTAAGCAATTAATACGTTCGTTCAGTCCCTGCTGAGACAATTCGTGATCTAGCGAAGCTGTACTGGACGACCAAGGGAATTCTTCGCATCGTAAACTGTGAGCTAAACTATTGGCAGTAGCTTTACAATGATCCTCGCCAATATGCTCAAAATCTCCAGTGATATCGTCACGAATATCATTCATCTCAGAGCTGCCACTCACGTGTCGAGACAATGTTACTACTTTATCACCCATTGTCTTCACACCCTCGTAAACTAAATTAGCCATGTTTGATACATTCTGCTTGATCAATCCTGTGGGATTGGATATGTATTCACTGCTGTCTTCCTTGCCATTGCCATAAGACGAAACCCATGATAATTGTCTTGTTAAAAATTGTCTTGCTGCTTCAGTGTTTATAAAAATGGGATTCTTCTTCTCTTCCTTCTCACTGCTGTCCCCTGCAGTGCTGCTGGTGGTTTCTAAGCCATTGTCAAGGGAAGCAGATCGATTGTCTTTGTTATTCGTCAATGTTGAAGCCAGAGGAACGTCGTGGTCTCGTCCAGTGAAGGACATAGGACTGATTGAAGTAATGGAATGATCGTCGCTGTACTGCTGAGGATGCAGACCCATTGGACACGTGTCTGACGATGTTAAACTCTGAGGACTTATTGTTACTGCGTTCAAACATTGTGGACAAGAGTTCACGAAGACCTCGTCGACATCATTCTCACTGTCTGTATCGTCTTTAGTGATCTTTGGGATCTTTCTGGCTACTACCACGTTGAAATTCGCTCCGCAGGCTATCGAAGATATTGCACGACCCTCGAAGAACACGACTTTTTTGGCAGTTTGTGATTTTACGTCGATCTGGGGTTGATCACCACTCGCCCAGAGCTGACCATTCTCAGTCACGAAGAGAGCTGCAACATCACTCGCAGCTATGCTCTTTATTTTTATTATTTCATTCTCCTGCTTGAATCTGTAATTAGATAAATGTATACATAGATTACAAAATCATAAACTGAGCTTTCTAGTAAATATAAACAAGGAAAACATACCCATGACTGCAGAACTTGACATCGTCTTTGAGAATAATAGTTTCAACAACTTCAAAATTAATAGGATCAACTTTTAATGCATACCCACTATCATTGACTATAAACAAATGTTTAGAATTGGAAGCAATGTCAATGGCACAGAAGTCTATCCTCTTAAAGGTCACAGAAGCTGGTTCGTCTGGTGGAGAGCTCACTGTTCCATGATAGACGTTAAAAGTCGTGGTGGACACAAAGACATGGTTCTTGATGTTAACCAGCTTCTTAATGATTCCATTCGGTTGATCGCCAAATATGAGAGTGACCTTCTCAGTACCATGCCAAAGATACAATTGTTGTGCCATAATTTTAATTCTCTCCAAAGAAAAATTGAAACTAATAATGACGATCTATATGATCCATAATGGAGAGCTTTTGTCTTCTGACTCAGAAACACATTCTTTCGTGTAAATGTATTTGTCATGTTATCAGTGAATAAGTCATATTCTGTTGATTTCTCCAATAATGGCTGATAACTAGCGAGATATTTGTCCACATAATTTGTTGATGAATTAATTCCTAATTTATTTATTTAATATTCTCTCTCAAAATTGATTGTCACAGTGTATTGTTTGTTTATTTGTTTATTAACAAATTAATTCATGGACAGGAGACAGATCGAATAGAGAACCACCATTACAAACAACTGCGACACCTCAATCAGCTGCTGAGATGTGACCTGGGGGGGCACCTAGTAGCAGCCTAACCTAGTTTACTCTGGCTCTCTGTGGCGTTTACACGGACGGCGCCATGTTGGATCACGTGACGCGCGCGCGCGCCAGATTTGAATTGTGGAACGCGTGAAAACGAACCAGACGCATACTTATTGTCACGTTTGATAAGAAAAATTTTGATTTTTTGGTTTTAGATGCAACGTTGCAGCCCGATGACCCCACCGTTTCGTCACCTAAAAAAAAGGGGCTCCAAAAAAATGGCGAATAATTTTTGAAAAATGTATCCTTTTTTCGCCAGTTCAAACAAATGTACCCCTTAAGAATTTTCTGTTTCTTTAAATCTGTAACAAAAAAAGTATACAAATTTACTTATAATCCCTACAAAAATGAATCAATAAGTAACTTTTTTTATATGAATACATACTTGCACTTAGTACACGTGTAGAATACCGTTTGACCTTCATCAGCAGATCTCAATTGAAGAGTAGCATAAGACATTTTGTCATTTCCACACTGCGGACATTTTCTATCG
>JABSMT010053451.1:0-12015 GCA_018902335.1 Eumacrocentrus americanus
ATATTCTTCTTTTTCAGTGGTTGATTTTTTTAATAGGATAAATCTAATCTATGGAACAATTTCGGAATACTGTGACTCTGCTTCTTGTCCAGCAATGAGCGGCGGTGCTAGATTCGAGTATCTATGGGCTGATGGTGAAAAATACAAGAAACCAACAGCACTTCCTGCACCCCAGTACGTCAGTCTGTTGATGGACTGGATTGAAGCACAAATAAATAACGAGGCAATCTTTCCAGTCTCCACAGACGTTCCATTTCCAAAGACTTTTGTTGTTCTTTGTAAAAAAATTCTCACTCGACTTTTTCGAGTCTTTGTACACGTGTATATTCATCATTTCGACCGAATTGTGGCTATTGGAGCTGTAAGTAGCAGGAGAAAAGAAACCAATGGAGCCAAATTAATTCATATGAGATTAAAAATCTTGTTTTATTGCAGGAAGCACACGTGAACACATGCTACAAGCATTTTTACTATTTTGTCACGGAATTTGATCTAATTAATGCTAAGGAATTGGAGCCACTGTCTGAGATGACGTCCAAGGTCTGCAAAGACACACCTGTATCTCAAACAAGCAGTCAATCAAGATAATCCTTCTTTAAGAATTCTTTCTAGATCATTTTCTTCCTTGGAGACAATATTCGATGTTTTTTATGCCTTTACATCACCAACAATACTTACAGAATCTAGTCACTGCAAAATTGAAGCCGGAATCTCTGGTCTTCATTCATGGAAATTGGAGAAAACGAAAAAAAAAAATGAAACTAAACAAAATTGTATATTTTTCATTAAACTTTCGTATTAACTCGTTACCTCTTCTTACACGACTTTTGTTTTAATTTTCCTCTTTATATACATTGTTGGACAGAGATGATAAATAATAGTGCCTAAGTCTTCTCGACTTTTCGATCGTATTTAACTAACGGTTTATTCAACCACAAGTTTTACATATCGTACTATCACACTCTTCATCAGAGTCAAGTGAAGAAGTTGAACTGAACTGGTCTTAGATGCTTCACGTTTTAGTTGTTATAATACCAATTATTTATTCAGCTAAATGATTCAATTCTGGATGATTGATTACACACGAATCCAGTACATGCTCGCACGAATCTGGTTGTAGTCCGTAAGGTTTTCTACTGGTCCTACAGCTGCAATTGCTGGACAATGATCGTAAATATACTTCATTCCCACCTCTTGAATAGTCTTTGCCGTGATGCTCTGTAATTAAATAAAATGGGGACATTAAAATCATTTTTTCGGGAATTCAGAACTCTGAAGTCTGGCGATTATACAAAATATCATCTCGAAGCTATTAAAAGAAATATTTAATGCATTAAACTAAATTATTATCTTAGTATACTCACATCTATCCTGGCTTCAAGCTCGTGAAGGGGAATTCTTCGATTGTAGCACAGCATTTGCCTGCCAATGTCCTCACAAATTGCTGTGGTACCATCCAATTGAAGTAGCATATTTGTTTTTAAAATATTCCTCGCCCTAGCAACTTCCTTTTCAGTTACACTCGTGCAGAGCCTTATCCATTCTTGCTGAATGTTCCACACCATGTCCTCACACTGCATGGGATCGCAGACATAGTAAACTCCCCAAAGACCAGTGTCCTGATAGCATGTGTTGAAGCTTTGGTAGCTGTGACAGAGTCCATCCTCAGCTGAGGCTTTAGCAAGGTGACTGGCATTATTAGTACCACCTCCTTGGCTACGATCCCAAGCGCCCATCAACGTATTGGCCACCATAAGGGGAATATTATCAGCACTACTCCAGCCTGCGCCCTCGACAGCAATAGCAATGTGAGCCAGAGGGATTGAATCATCACGAACACGCATTTCTGAGCCTGTATAACGACAAGGCACCAAGAGTGGTGGGATCTCGTCATAATGAGGTCCCTTCATCTTGCCAAAGTGCTTGTCAGCCAGCTCGACGAGTTGGGCATGATCTACACCTCCTGCACCAGCCAGAACGAACCTTGGGGGACCATAGTGTGTCTTTACATAGTAGTCCAAGTCTTTTTTCGAGATGGACTTGATGTTTTGCGTTGGCCCAAGAATTGTACGACCTAGAGGTGTGCCCTGGAAGGCTGTGGCATGCAAATGATCGAAAACGACTTCTTGCAAATTGGTTTCAACCTCCTGCATCTCTCGGAGGATCACACCACGTTCTCGTTCAATTTCGCTTTCTCCCAATTTTGAGTTTTGAATGATGTCACTGAGGATCTCAATTGCCTTTGGAACGTCTTGAGACAGGCATTTGGCGTAGAATACTGTCTGCTCTCGGCTGGTGTATGCATTCAAATGTGCACCAATGTTCTCGATTTCCAGCTCCAAGTCTGTTTGAGATCGTTTGGCGGTTCCCTGAAGCAAAAATCAATTGGGGAATTTAATTATTATTAGATGATGACAACTTTTAGTTGGATGTATTCTTGTATTTCTGCTCAAATAGTAAATGATTTTAGGCCAGATTTCTCCGGATTTTTCCATGCTATTCCTTGATTAAATACTAAGGATTGTCTGTAAGGATTATCTCACTTTGAAAGCCATGTGCTCCATGAAATGGGCAACACCATTAGTCTTGTCTGTTTCGTTTCGACTTCCTGCATCAATCCACAGACCAACTGTAGCGGTGGCTGCTCCACTGTCTTCGCTGGCAACTCTCATGCCACTGTCCAGAGTCGTGGTCCTCGTTGGAGGCTGATTGATCAGAGTCTCTTTCAGTGAGGCTGCTGTTGACCTCCATTGCTTACGAGTCTACAATGACAAAACAATGAACAATCACACAATTTTCTGTATAAAAAACGTTGAAAATATCACCAATAATACGACTGACAAATAGCATTACGTAAGAGTCTAAATAAAATTGATTCTACGTGAAATTTTATGGGAAATTACAGACATAATTGAAGGTTATGTTTAGGGGAATTCATTTTAAAATTTTATTTTACCTTAACAAGATTTGTTTTGTCCGAATACGTCCGCAATGCGGATCCGATCTTTAACAAACGGGTCGCCATTTTTGTTGGACAAAACCAGACAAAACTCCACTTCCAGACGGGTCCAACCTCGAAAATATATCGAAATCTATCGAAAACTCGCAATATCTCGAAATATCGTGCCCACTAACCTTATTGGTTAGTTGGACATCACGTGACAGCGCGGTTTAATTTGAATTTTTGCTTTGATTAAGAAACATAATCTATAACGCGCGTTCATCAATATTTAGTTGAATGTAAAAACAATGTCTCGATAGCAAAAATATTTTATTAATGTATTACTATTATTACCTGAGAACAATGATATACATTTTTATATTTGAGAATAATGGTTAAATAAAATGATAAAAAAACGTTTTTAGGTGAATAATAAAAATAGGGTTAAATTATGCTTTGTTTCGACGAGAGCCACGTCTTGATGTTTTACGACTGGTAGATGGCTGGGGCTGAGGCTCATCCTCAACGTCCATAGGCATGTTATCATCTGACGAATTACCTTCAGTCAGATCAGCTTTGCAATTTGAGCATGTAAGCGTTGGACTGAGTTTTGCGAAGTTTTCCAAGCAGTACACATGAAATATAATGTCACAATTAGGACATTGGTGGCCCTGAAAAAAAGTTATAAATTAAATTAAACACTCGAACATATTCTTGAAGCATCAAAGAACCTTCCAGAGCTTGAATGAGGCAGTAAAAAGGAGATAACTCGAAAATTAGTTGAAAATTTGAAAAATTTCATTTTTGGAATTATCTCGAAAACTACGAGAGAAATGATAAAATCTTATGGAACCTTTTTTGTAGGAAATTAAATTCTCTACAAAAAATGTCCTTTGCATTTTTATCGTATCTCGCAGAGTTTTCGAGTTATAATCAATTCTATTTCTAACAAATTGTTTTTTTCCTCAAAAAATCGTTCATCCAGATTTTTCAAAATATCTAAAAAACTACACGGAATACGATCAAATTGCATAGGACCTTTTTTGTAGGGAATTAAATTCTCTACAAAAAAGGTCCTTTGTATTTTTGTCGTATCTCACATAGTTTTCGAAATATAATCAATTTTGTCAACGATGTTAATGAAAGTGCTATCTCGACTTATCTCCCTATACCACTTTACTACTGATTTCCAAAGCTTCGAGCTGATACTTAGAAGTTTCCTTGTGAAAGAATGTGGATGTTTCCTTACATGAAATACTGTCTGCTTGCACAGGGGACAATTGGCCAGAGAATCCCTGAATTTCGATTTGAACAGAGGCATAAACTCTACAATACTTCTCATACCCATGTAAATTTGGCCATCCTGAAGATAGAAAAGAATTATTTAGACGATTTTATAATAAATTAATGGTTTAACCAATAAAAAAATTGTTACATTTAGAGTCAGCCACATTCTTTTAATCATTTCAGTAATAAAATCTTCAGCTTCGGTATGACTCAATTGCCTTTTCAGTTGCCCAACCAAATTGATGCAGTCAATGCTGGAAACGCAGCGTGAATCAGATCGAACAATCAGCTCGAAAATCTTGGTCAAAAGTTCCAGTTGGGTTTTGGAAAATTCAATTATCTCGTCCTCACAGCTGAAATCATTAAAATCATGACAATAAAATCATTTTGATGATGTTCAAGCTCAAATAAATATGATCCTCACCTTTCCACTTCAGTGAGAACAGTGCCAACAAAGAAATAATACTTTCGGCCAGACAATTCACAAGTACCAGGTTTTACAGCCATGCCCAGGCCTTCGAGGCTTCTATTTACTTCTCTAATGTGTTTCAATACCTCTTGGTCCCCTAGATACAAAAAAAAATGTATTATCTCCTAGAAGAGCTCATTTATTGAATATTTTTTAACCTACCATATATATTTCTGCTCAAGTCATTCATCTCCTGCTCGTTCAACACATCACGGTGCATTATTACTTGCAGAAAATGCTGAGACTTTTCCATGATTACGTTTCAAATTACTGAAAGCCAATGTGCTTGATACCTGATGGCTGTTGATCAAGATTCACGGCTTTTCGGTTATTTAGCTTTTGTTTTGTTTTTCAACGCAATTGAGGTTAGGTTGTCGGATTTGAATGATGATTCTCATTCTATTCACAAGAGAGCAGCACATTAGCTTCTCGCGACGCCATTTTCGACTCTCAGGAACACCATCTAGCGTTTGGCGCGACAATTCAAACGGATGGAGGCAAACACAAATTAGGAACCCTAATAACGACCAACGATAAATGAGTAATCTCTAATTTGCCTTTAAAAAACCTTTATTATGACATTATGAAATGAGTGGCATTGATTATTTGCTCTAGATCAACTAGATAAATAACTTTCTATTCTTCCACAAGAACTTCTCAAGCTAATAACAATAAAATGAATCATTGAACTGATAAGACTTCAGCAGGTATGTTCTAATAGTGTTTTCCAAAGTTCAAGTCTTCTGATAAGAATATTATCATTAATACAAGCCAATTTTATTTTTGTATATACAGAGATTGAGAATATAATTACTCCATGACCTCGCAGATGTGTACCGAATATTTTCTTGTATTGAAACACAAATTAGGAGTTATATATTGCATAATTACACAAGGCTGAGAGGCTGAGGTCCTCCACTTCCTTTCACTTTCAAAAGGAGTTTAGTCTTTGACAATCTCTCGCAGTTAGTTCTCTCTGCTAATACACGCGCAAAGTCTACACAAAAATCCTTGGTGAGTATCTCTAAAAAATCATTATAAACAAAGATTAATCGTTCATTTGGCAATTCAATATTCCAAAGTATTTCTTTTCATTCTTCATTTCATTGTTGAATTGATGGATATTCTATGCAGCTGAACAAAGTGTGAGTCATGATGACAATCAGCTTTATTTATAACGTGTCTGTATCTCTTTTTATCAACAAATTTTGTAGATAAGAAACCTCTACGTGTCTGGCTGCAGAATCATTTGAATAAGTCAACCTGTTGCACAAACATATTTGAAGCTAATTCCCACTGTAAATAATATATCATGGGTGCTAGAAATTGCAAGTCTTATTCGACCAGAGGGAAAAGGAGCGATAAAAATGTGCCAACGCCCACGACGAGTAAGTTTCGTTTTTTTTACTTTTTACTTTTTTTCTCTTATAAATTCTGTAGTGAAGTGGTAGAAAGAGATAAGTCGAGATAACTTTTGCATTAAAATGTTTTACTAAATTGATTATATCTCGAGAACTATGAGAGATACGACAAAAATGCAAAGAACCTTTTTTGTAGAGAATTTAATTGCCTACAAAAAAGGTTCTATAGGATTTTATCGTATCTCTCAAGATTCTTGAGATATTCGTAAAAATGGAAATGTCTAAAATTTCTCATAATTTTTGAGATATCTTCTTTTACCGCTTCACTACTGAATTGAACTGAACAACATATACCAAATATACCTACATCAATAGCCTGATACTTGATTCCATATAAAGTCAAGTCCATACGGTTCAACACGTGAGATTGCGCAGTTGGAGAATTCCGCCTCATCTATTGTGAAATTATTATTATTGTATCAAAACATTTATTTATTTATCGAATAAAAATATCATTCTTCAGACACAATTCTACTACTAATATGGGAGGTATTTCTGTTTATAAATCTACAATATTTGAGAAAAAAAATTGTACAAAATACAAGAATCCCCCAACTAATCCTCCAAATCTGAATGTTGCACTGCTTGTAAGTCAATTATAAAGAATTTAAACCGAAAAAACTACTAAAAATGCTCCAATTTTTCAGGTACACAAGAGAAGCACGGCGACTACGTGGAGGACGTCGTGTGCAATGAGAACGAGATAAATGAAAATGAAATGAAGCTTTTGCCCTTGGGCGAGGATGGAGGAAAGATTTTGTTAATAAAACAAAAAGGCGAGCTCCACGCAATTGGCACGAAATGCACTCATTATGGAGCTTTATTAAACACTGGAGCCTTGGGAGATGGTAGAGTTCGTTGTCCTTGGCATGGAGCATGTTTCAACATTAAAACAGGCGACATAGAGGACTATCCTGGCTTGGATTCCCTTCCCTGCTACAAAGTCACCGTGGACAAGGGTCTCGTGAGAGTCCAGGCACGTCGAAAGGACCTCGAGGCCAACAAGAGAGTGAAAGATTTCCCTAAAGACGACTGCAGAGCACAGAACAACATTGAAACTGTGGTTGTAGTTGGTGGAGGTCCAGCAGGAGCGACTTGTGCTGAGTCTCTTCGTCAAGAAGGCTTCACTGGCAACATTGTCATGGTCTGCAAGGAGTCTGTACTGCCTTACGACAGAATTAAGGTCTCCAAGGTCCTGGATTTCGACGTGAACAAGTCATTATTGAGGTCGCAGTCTTACTATGACGATCGTCACATCCAAACAAAGCTGAATGTCGAAGCCACAGAGCTAGATACGAACAGAAACATTGTTAAACTGAGCAATGGTGAAGAATTAAAGTATAATTATGTGTTCCTGGCCACTGGAAGTAAGCCAAGGATGCCCAAGCTTCCTGGATCAGACTTGAAGAATATTTTCTCAATGAGAGATTACTCAGACTCCGCTGCAGTTCATCAGCAACTGTCTCCTGAGAAGAATCTCGTGGTTCTGGGACAGAGTTTCATTGGAATGGAGGTAGCTGCTTACTGTGTTACCAAATGCGCCTCTGTAACTGTCGTTGGAAGGGATTCTATTCCTCTGAGAGCTGTTTTTGGTGATGAAATAGGAGACAGAGCACGTAGAGACTTTGAGGCTAAAGGAGTCAAGTTCATATTTGGCACGAATATTGCTAGATTTATTCCTAAAGAAGGAGATGATCATATAGGACAAGTTGAGCTCAATAATGGCACTATTTTGCCTGCTGACATCGTCATTGCTGGAATTGGGTCTACACCTTATACCGAATGGTTAAAGAGTTCGCCAATTGAAATACTTGATGATAAATCTCTGGTGGTTGATCACAATCTCAAGACAAATGTGGAGAATGTCTATGCTGGCGGAGACATTGCTTGTGCTCCAGTATTCTCAGCTGGAGATCATTCAGCAGCCATTGGACACTATCCTTTGGCTCATTATCATGGGAAAATTGCTGCTTTGAATATTTGTGGCAAGAAAACATCACTCCGAGCAGTTCCCTTCTTCTGGACGATGTTATTTGGCAAGGGTTATCGTTATGCAGGTGAATATGCACTTGGAAAAAAATGTTTTTCTTCATGAATAGAGTTTGTAAATTGAACTGTTTTTTTTTAAGGTCATGGAAAAGCAACGAGTGTGAAGATCTATGGATCACTGGAGGACTTCAAATTCTTTGCGTATTACTTCAATAATGGCAAAGTCATTGCCATGAGTAGTGTAGGAAGTGATCCAATAGTCTCCGACTTTGCTGAGTACATGTACGAGGGAAAAACATTAACTCAGAAGGAAATTGAAGAGGACCCAATAGCCTGGATGAGAAATAAACCTTTGGCTGTGTTGAAAACCATTTTCCCTGAGAGGTTCCCCTCTGGCAATGAGTCGTAAGGATGCTAAAGTATTTGAGAATTCTTGTGCATTTGTATTTATTTGTTACTCGTTACTTAATGAGACACACACGTTGCTTGAAGCAGTATTTTTGTAAACTCAGAGTCTATAGTATTTGTAAAGAAGGGGACCACAAAGTATTTTGGCTTGATATCAGTATGTTCTTATGAGCCATGGTAACGTTTTAGGTTTCGTGGGCGTTTTGGGAGTCAACAGAAAAGGGCCTATCATACTTTGGCTTTAAAGCAACATTGTATGTACCATGAAATACAGGCAAATTGTTCTATGAGAATGTGCAAGACACTATTGAAATATTCACGACGCTTTATTCGTCTTTTGTAAATCTTTCTAACCGTTTTTTTTTTGCCAATTTAAATATTTCGTAAGGCTTTATAAGTAAATGTAAAGAGTCTAGAACATCAATACTTATATTCGCACATGTTTAACAGCAGAATATTGTATTCATGAATAAAATGGTGCTCTACATAGTTGAATAATTACTCCCAAGCATCGGTGACACGCAAATGACTTAGTTGATCGGTCCAGGTGAAGTGTTTATTGAATTTCTTATTCCTGGCTTGGATGCCGATTTGTCTGAGGTCGATTTGAGGCCTCAAGGCCTTCATATGACCATAAGACTGTTCACTCGTCAAGTATGGATGCCGGAGGATCAACATATTACGTTCTTCTCTCTGAAAGTCATTTCGAAGTTTCAGGAGATCGCAAATCTTGACTTCAGGAACTATTCGATTCTTTCTGCAACAACAAGTCCAATTTTATTCCATTTATAGGGAGATTTTGAGGTTATGTGAGGTTAGCTGATCATAATTACCCTCTGAAGACGTGACCATGAGGTTTCTTATTCTTCCAGTGCATCAAAAAAGCAGTTAACCTCATTATTAAGTATTGTTATTAATTATTTTTCAGTGATACTACTGAATAAACGTGATGCTGTTACTTGAAATCCCTCAGAATTCTTCTGAACGAACTTCTGCGCATTTCGAAGTGCGCAGGCGCGAAGGAATTTAAATGGAGTCAAAGATCAAGAATATGAAATGAAAATTACTGATAAATCATCTACAATTTTAATAAAGCAATGTTTTAGGTACAAAATAAATTGTTAACTCTAATGAATTAGTCGATATTTTGCTCTTTATGTTGATGAAACTGACTGTATCGTCTCTGGAGCTCATCCTCCATTGCCTTAAGCTGCTCACGATTCTGTTCCTGAGTCATTTGCTCCATCAGTTCATGATTGTAAGTTGAATGTAGCATAAGAGCTAGAACTCCAGCTCGAGTTGCCATATTTGACCTGATCTGTCGTTCCTGCTCGACAAGTTCATCAATTTTCAACCATTGCCTCACTCTCTCCATGTCGATCTCAGCTCGACGAAGCTTCTCCCACACGTAGTGCTTCACACAACTCTTTTTTGGAGCTCGACAGAACTCTCCAGTCGTGTCGAAGACATTGGTAACCAGGGGACAGCCACAGACCTCTGTGTCACTGATCTTTGGGTCTTTGCAGTGCTCCGGACAGAGAACACGAAGTCGTTTGCAGTACGTTCGATTAACTGGATTATAAAAGTCGCAGAACATCACTTGACCCTCGATACGGGTCTTGAAGATTGAGCCAAACGATGCTTGAGACTCATACTGGAATAAAAGAAAAAGATTTAGATTGTTTTTTCAGCGCAATTTTATTAATATGAATAATACCTTATTGAAACACTTCTCCATGTGTTTAACGGCTGTTCGTGAATGTATTTCATGGCCACAGGTGATGCAATACATGCTCATCTCAGTGTCATCATTGTCATCAATCTCAGAATGTGGATCAATACTCGCATTCTTTGCCCTCTCAATTATTCGATCCAATTCCGAGTGACGTTTGTCCAATTCCTGAAGAATTCTCCTCACATCCTGTTGTTGCTTTCTAACAGTCTCCAAGGCACGTCGATTGTTCTGTTCAGCAACACAGGACGTCAGGGACCACTCTTGGATTCTTTGAGGCAACACTTGATAGATTCTATTGGTCGCCAGCTTCAATCCACACTCATCTGAGCAGTATTTGCTGCCTGACCGAGATTGTTTAGAGCAGGCAGGGCCATAACATTGTCTCGGTGTATCTAAATGATCTGTTCTCTCGTTGCTCGAGTCCCGTTTACGTTTCTTGGTTGGCTTGTCAAATCTATTCAGGCTTTTTGAAGGTTTCAACGGAATTCCTATCGTTCTACATGTACGTTGGATACATCGTAGCTTTAATCTTACTGAAGGTCCGAATTTTTTTAAATGTCTACATGGATCACACTTTCCACAGTTCTCAGTGCGTAAACAGCCACTGCATTCGCCACAACGTTTTGAGGATTTTTTAATTACTGTTGGATCCCAAGGCTCATCGTACTCGTATCTGTGCGCACGATCTTTTTCTCTATATTTCTTGTATTTTCTATCATCTTGTTCGGTTCTTCGAGGTTTGTATCTTGTTATTAATGTCGAATCCTCTTCTCTGCAGCGCTGAAAGTATTATTCACGTTCAGAATATTAAAAATGATGTATATTATTGACCAAAAATAAATTAATTTAAATACTTACAACACAAAAGAATTGTTTTATATATTTAGCATCCTTCTCTGTGATATTTATACAATCTCCATGATACCATTCCTCGCAGGCATCACAGCCTCTGTTTTTTTTTTGGTTTCAAACAAAATAGTATTATGAACAATCTTTATCAAAAGACAAATTTTAGGTTAAATGCACTTACATCATAAATCTTGAACTATCAGAGCTTCGACAAATACAATAAGCTTGTCCATCTTGCTTTAAAAGCGTTGCAATTTTACTTTTTCTCTCTGGCAGCATAAATTGCTTAGCAATTTCCTCTTTCTGAAATTCATCAACAATAAGGTTATGTTACTATTACATTTATAATAATTCTAGAAATTTGTTAATTAATATAAAAATTTTTCTAATACACACCGACAATCCATGACGTTTTCCACTCATAATTCAAAATTTTTGGCAACAACCAATTAACTAATTAATTATTTTTTGTGTTTACACAAAGGACAATAAACCGTTATCATTCCCCACGTCCTCGCCATCTTGGACATCTTGGATTTCGATTATCCCTTCTCAATTCGTCGACAATCCTTATTGGTTAGTGGCTTATCACGTGACAGCGCGGTTTAATTTGAATTTTCGCTTTGATTAAGAAACATAACCTATAACTCGCGCTCATCAAATCTAGTACAAGCAAATTCGATATATCGAAATAATCGAAAGGAATTCTTAGAATTTCAAACAATAAAAATCCTCCTTACTCTTGAATGAGGAATAAAATTGTTTCATTTTATTATTTTACCATGATACAGCACCGACATGTATATAAAGACACCAACAAAACAAAAAGATGAATAATTTTGAAACAAACCAAGCTCAATATATTGAAACCGATGACATTTGTTTGTTTAGAAATTGATAATAATAATAATAATAA
>JABSMT010053462.1:0-12002 GCA_018902335.1 Eumacrocentrus americanus
TTTAGAAAAATAGAAATGTCTAAAATTTTCGATAAATTGTCGACATCTCCTTTTACCGCTTAACGACAGATATAATAAAGAATTATCAACAAGAGAGAAAAATATTGTATTAACTACCTTAACATTCAATTTACGACGACTGAGAATCTCTGATTCATCCTGCTGCTTCAATTGCTCTCGAATCAAGATTTTCTTCACTTTGAAGGTCGTGTCTGTGATATTTTGTCCTTTTGGAAGAAGTTTTGACTTTTTTGCCTTCAGTTTCACCTTGGCCTTCTCAGACTTGAGGTTTTTCTGGTGTCTATGATTTTTTCCCATGATTTAATTCATTTCCTACAAACTGAACCTTCAGGACCTGAATATTTTGAGGTTATGTACTTAACAAACACGTGGACAACGAAGATATAGCCGGTGTTTTGTTAAAGGCGTGACGTATACATGAAATATCAGCTGGTGCGATGACTTTTAAAAACAGAAAGTTCGATCACTATTCATATAATCCTATTACAATGTGCAATGTATAATGAAAAGTTAAAGAAGGAATAAATATCAGAGGGAACTTCTAAAGTCAATTTATGTCCCCGTAAGTGGTATTGCCTCATTAATTAAACATTTATTCCTTTATACTCATAAATATCATCGATTTTGCCGATCAATCATTAACATTTTGAGGTTATCTACGCACTTATCTCACTCAGAGCCGTTATAATACTAAATATAATGTGTACATATACATGAAAAAAATAATCAATTCATCTCAGTTACACAACGATTGAATTGTGATTACGATAAATATTCGTTTTTTACAGATAATCATTGTGGTAAAAGTCCTAGGATCGTTACCATTGCTCGGAGAGGAGGTGATACCATTGAAGAATGCATATATAGAAGTTGAACAGAACCATGGCAAACTTGACAATGACCTTCTGTCCACCAAATATCACGTTGGACGAGATATGGGTGGCCCATGGGATGTCCAAGTGCTTTCTGGACACGATCAGCATCGCCATTGTATCAATGTATCTCTTAATTTTCGGTACAATTCAGCTATGGATGTATCGGAAGTATGGGACATCTATGAATGACAATCTCTTGCCTCGTAGCAAGCTGTACAATGTTCAGAAAACATTTCTGTACCTGGTGCCAATGCTCAGTCTCACTAGGATTATTCTTCAGGCAACAATTCTCGATGACAAGAGAGTTTATGGCTACATGGTATGAGAACCTCACCTTCTTTTTTGTTATTATCCTTATCTTGTTTATGATTAAATTATCAAGACATTTTGTTGCAGATTTTGACCACATGCTTGACGATAATCGTCTATCCCTACTCAGTCCACATTTTACGAGTGGAAAGACATAAACTTCTTCCAAGTGTTCCACCTCGTGGCCATGGACTAGTGCTCTTGGGCTTCTGGACTTTAGCGTTTATTGTAGAGAATGTTGCGTTTGTCAACATTGGAAAAGCAGAATGGTGGTTCCATCTGAATACGTAAGTTCACTGACTGTCGTCTATTGACATGGCAGAGAGATTATTTATACTGTTGTGTATTCTATTTTTGCAGACCCAGCGACCAGATAGAGATGGCTCTCTTCGTCCTCAGATACGTCAGCAATCTAGCTATATTCGCTTTGGGCTTGAAAGCACCAGGAATTGTAGGAAGCAGTGATCCGGACTACAGATCCTTGAATGACATGGATTCTCGTTCAAGATATTATCAAAATGTACGTCGTTACTCGTAATTTCTTCATTCGTAATTAAAGTCTCAAATAAATTTCTAAATGTATTGAAAATTGTGATATAAATTCATTTTTGTCTCATTTCAGCGCCTAGATGACAACAGATCGGCATGGAAGAATGCCTGGTACAAAATAAAGACTCTAGCACCTTTTCTTTGGCCCAAGGACTGTCTTCTTCAGCTCAGAGTGCTCTTCTGCTTTGGCTTGCTGGCAGGTGGACGTGCTATCAATCTCTATGTTCCAATTTACAATAAGAAAATCGTTGACAGTGTGACAGAGACGCCGAATGACTACAGATGGGACCTGATTGTAATTTACGTGGTGTTCAAGTTCCTGCAAGGAGGTGGAACAGGAGGTATGGGTCTCCTGAACAATTGCAGATCCTTCTTATGGATAAGAATCCAACAGTTTACGACACGTGAAGTGGAGATTGAATTATTCAGGCATCTGCATAATTTGAGTCTTCGTTGGCATCTAGGAAGAAAAACAGGCGAAGTTCTAAGAGTTATGGATCGCGGAACAGATTCTATTAATAATCTTCTGAATTACATTCTCTTTTCCATTGGTCCAACAATTATTGACATTATTGTTGCTGTCATTTTCTTCGTGAGTTCTTTCAATCATTGGTTTGGCCTTATTGTCTTCGCCACCATGTTTCTGTACATCCTAGCAACAATTGGAATCACCGAGTGGCGTACCAAGTACCAAAGACGAATGAATCTTGCAGACAATGCACGAAATGCAAGGAGCGTTGACAGTCTCTTGAATTTTGAAACAGTCAAATACTATGGAGCTGAAGGCTACGAAGTCAAGAGTTACAGGGAAGCTATTCTAACGTTTCAGATCGAAGAATGGAAGTCAATATCCACTTTGAATATTTTAAATACTGCACAGAACATTATTGTCTGTAGTGGACTGCTTGGTGGGTCTCTTTTGTGTCTTCACATGATTGTCTATGAGAAAACATTGACTCTCGGTGACTATGTACTCTTTGCAAGCTACATAATACAGTTATATGGTCCACTCAATTTCTTTGGTACATACTACAGAGCGATTCAGAAGAATTTCGTCGACATGGAGAACATGTTTGATCTCCTCAGAGAGGAACAAGAAGTTATAAATGCTCCTGGAGCGGGACCACTAATTGTAAAACGTGGACAAGTGGAATTTTCAAATGTTACCTTTGGTTATTCAGCAGAGAAAGTTATTTTGAAGAATATAAGCTTCACTGTTCCTGGTGGGAAAACTGTGGCTTTTGTGGGACCCTCTGGAGCTGGGAAATCCACGATTATGAGACTTCTCTTTAGATTCTACGACGTTGAGCAGGGTTCTATCAGTATTGATGGGCAAAATGTAAAGACTGTGAAGCAAGATTCTCTGAGAAGTGCTATAGGTTGTTAAAAAAAAACATTTTATACTAATATTCGTTAGGTTTAAATTGGAACCCGATGTAATTGCCTCTTTTTTCCTTTCAGGTGTCGTGCCTCAGGACACGGTTTTATTTAATAATACAATCAAGTACAATATTCAATATGGGCGAGTTGATGCACCAGAGGCTGATGTAATTGCTGCAGCGAAGTATGCAGATATTCACGAGAAAATTCTCACCTTCCCTGACGGATATGAAACACAGGTAAACAAAAAAAAAATAAATTAAATTAAATATTAAAAAAACATATCGGTGTTTTAGCATATTTTTTTTCATTGTAATAATTTTTTCAGGTAGGTGAACGAGGTCTTCGCCTTAGTGGCGGTGAAAAGCAACGCGTTGCAATAGCAAGAACAATATTGAAGGCACCGAAAATTGTTCTTTTGGACGAGGCAACGAGTGCCCTCGACACCCAGACCGAGAGAAATATTCAGGCTGCTCTCAATCGCGTTTGTGCGAATCGCACGACAATAATAATCGCCCACAGACTGTCAACGATAATAAATGCAGATGAAATTCTCGTTTTGAAGGACGGTGAGATTGTCGAGCGGGGAAAACACGAAGAATTAATATCATATGGTGGGGTTTATCATGATATGTGGCAAGCGCAGCTTCAAAGTGATCCAGAAATTAATGAACCCGTCGTACAAAATGGAAATGGAAGTATTTCAAGGGAAATTGAGAATAAACCTTCTTCGAATATACATCCTTAAATTTAAGGATATCTTACAAAATAAATAAATTAAAATTAATATTTATGAAGACTTGACGAAAAAAAAAATCGAAATATTTTCCATTAGATTGTATTTGGTGAATAAATAACGATAGCTGAAGTTATATAGAGAAAAAATAATTTTAAATATTAATATGAACGAGTGTGACGTTTGGGAAGAATCAGTAGACTGAAAGAAAAAAGTTTTTAGAAACTATTAAAGAAAATAAGTTTTTTATTTTGGTTTGTTGCATAGTTCTGATGTTGTTTTTAATGAAAGAATAACGTAGGTATCATAGAGTTGTATCAAATGAACCGAGCAAATTATTATATTTTCTGTTAAGTCTGTTTACTTATTTTCAATTCGTTCGTCACATTAAAAAAATGTATTTTTTTTTTTTTTTTCGTTATAATTTAAGAGAAATATAAATTTTATGGAGAAGAATATAGTATCTGTAATCAGTCAACTTCAGGAAATTCTTGAGGGTTCTTGTCTAGGCACACAAACCCAACCATCATCACCGGGAATCCCAGAATTCATTGAAGTCGATGAATTCACAATTGTCCCTGGTCTTCGTTGGCCTTTCATGATCTCCAATTGTCGTTTGAGGTTTCGATACAGTTTAACCAGCGATTCCTGCAGCAATCAAACGGACAGTAAGCTCACAAATTAAATAATTAATCGACAAAAAAATATTAAACTATTTTAATTTTTATTTAGGTATGGTACAAACTTTTTCATCCTCGAGCTTGCGAAGCTCCTGCTGCTGCCTGAGGCCATCTGAACTCAAGCTCTTGAGCATGTCACTCTTGTACTGACTCACAAGTGCAATTTCAGTCTGTACTTTGAGATACTCTTGAGCGAGTTGTTTGTGCTGCTCAAAAATGTCCCTTGACAATTGACACGTGTTGTCAGGTGTCAAGGGCCTAAGTTCTGCGTCCAGGAGTCGATAGACATTGTCAAGATGATCGTTGTTCGTGTTGCTGCCTATCAATCAACATAATTATGATTTTTTGTTTTTAGTAATATATACAAACTTGTCAGTGTTTCAATGAAGAAAATATATTAATGGATCTATAAATATTTTTAAGTCTTAAAAAAGCCACAATTACGAAAATATTTATCAAGTTTATGGGTACATAATATTTTTTCTTCAATGAAACATAAAAAATTATACTGAAGAATGAATTTAATTATTAGATACTGACGCAGAAGGAGCCAACAGTGTTTCAGACACTCGGTATCAAGGACTCGAGAGAAGCTACTGACATTATCCCCCAAGTTTGACATATCGTCTGCCATTCACGGAAGAAGTGCAGACTCTTTCAACGCCTTTGCAACTGTCCTTGATACGTGACAAGCAGCAACATAGTAACATTTTTATCCCTTGGATGAGCCATCAAGGATTGGCATTTTCATCAATTTGATCCTGATTTCTTAATGACTCACTATACAGAATTCGACTTTGCTTTAATAATTTTTAATTTAATTCTCTCGGTTGCAAACTCGATGAACAACTCGTGCAATGACGAGCTCAAACTACTACCTCTCTGGCAATAGTCGAATCTCAACTAAACACAACAAACGCACAGCTATAACGGGGAAGCTGACTCAGCCAACACCTGCTCTGTCGAGTAGGCAAACCCTCCTTTCCTCTCTGTCGAGAGACTTTGTGGTAAATCCCGTCACGATGCCTATAGAGTCATGCAAAAGGAGTCATCGACGTTGATACAAGAAAAGAACAGACTCTTTGTCCTGATTCAGAGCTATGCTATGCTTTCATTAAATATTTTAAGTAAAATATCATTTTTTTATTATTTCAAATGAAGATAATCACTATGCACTTTTTGTATTGATGCTTTAAAAATACGGAAGTACTTGCTCAAGTCCGAAAATAATATTCCCAGAATACCTATTCTTTGGTCGTTTAAAAGTCGAAAATTAGCTTCTAGGACCGTCGAATTGAACTTTAAAAATTATTTAAAGATTTAATTTTATTCAACGTTTGTTTGTAGAGAGTTTTTAGGGTTGTGTAGGTGAGATTTCTTGGGCTCAATCGAGCTCGTCGTGGCCCGTAGGAATTGGATCATAAAGAGAGCTATCTGGCTTGTTGGCTGGCCCTGCTGCTGCCTCGTTTCTGAGTCAGCCCTCTTGGGTATTTCATGCTGAAAATAATTTACTGTCCGCGAGCAAGAGCGAGAGAAAGAGAGGGAAGTATTGCGTCAACTCTGCTCGCACTTTTTCGTGTAGAGATAGATAATTGACGCGTGCGACACGTTCCAACGAGATTTACCATCGAATTTGTTGCCACGAAAATACAAGATCCTGAATAATCTTCTTTGATAATAGTCCCAATTAATTGATGGTTCTTTTTTTCGTTGTGAATTGTGAATTCTGATAAATAGTTAATTAATTTGAACTCACGATCAACGGGTTTCTTTGTCTTTGGGCCCATTTTGTCGAGTCCAGCCATATTTTGAATTTCCCAGGACGAATCTGTAGACGTGGCCAATTCCCATGCATTCTATAATAATTTTTAATCACGAAATAAATTTAATTTCTCTAAATAGGCCGGGGGAATTTTTTTTCCCATTGTCAATTTCAGAGTCTTGTTGTTGACTAATTGTCTACCTACTGGATCACAGTCGATGTGAAGAGGTTGAAAGGCATTATTCTGGTCTTCAGCTTTTGTATTAGTCACTGTCGTTGGTTGTGGCGGAGGCATTTCTTGCACCTTTTCAGGTTCAGAAACTTGATTAGCAGCTGCAAGAGTCTGTGGAGAATTTAATTCCGCCACCAATTTCCCACGTTGATCATCAACGCCATTCGTCCCAGAATCCCCATTCACTTGACTAGAAGTATTCCAAGTTATGTCCATTGTGTCATCGTCATTGGTGTCTACATCCATGTCTTCACTTGTACTGTGTGTGTACTCAACGGGCTGCTGTTGTCCTGTGAAAAACGTTGAGAGATGTGTCATCACTCGTACGATCTCATCCATGGCTGGACGTTCCTCAGGAATCTTTTTCCAACATCTAAAAAATTTTTTACTCAACAATAAATTGATTTATCATCATGATGATAATAGTAAAACAAAAAAAAATATTCTCTTTACCTGGTTATCAAGTCCTCAATTGGCTTGGGACAGCCCTCGATCAATGGTGGCCTCTGTCCTATGTGCACAGCCCACATTATCCTGTAAGCTGACCCTCCAATATCATCAAACGGCTTTCGTCGAGTTAGAACTTCCCAAAGGATCACTCCCCAACTGAATATATCACATTTTTCTGTGTATCTAGAGCCCTCGAAGACCTCTGGGGCCATCCACGCCGCTGAACCTTTGTTATTGGTCATATAAGTATTCAAATCACATGCAGTACCAAAGTCACAGATTTTCAGGGTCCTCCCGCCCAGAATTAGCAGGAGATTTGGTGGTTTTAAATCTCTAAAGAGTAATAAACGACAAAAGCTCTTTAATAAATCATGAAGCGTTGAAAAAAACAAAAGTTTGAAATCATTTTACCTGTGAATTAGAGGCTTTGGCTTCATGTCGTGGAGGTAGGCAACACCCTGAGCACATTGCAATGCCCAACTAATTGCATGGCCAGCAGTGTAACGAGGTTTTGGTTCACAGTGGAGAACTAACAAGCACGTAGCAGTATAAATCAGTAATATTTGAAATTGGCTAAATAAATCACAGAAATTTACCATTGTACAATGATCCTCCCTCTGCATACTCCATCACAAGACAAACTGGATTTTTCGTACATGCTCCATAGAGCCTAACAATGTTTGGATGAGACACCCTCGACAATTGTCTCACTTCCACGGCAAATGCCCGTCGTTCTCCCTCAGTATTGATGTGTTTTATTGCTACGTAACGTTCTCGCCATTTGCCTTTCCAAACGACTCCAAAGGAACCTTTACCAACCACCTAAAAATCATTAACAATTAACATTATTCTTTCTTGTTCTTTTAGGTTATGAAGAATGGAAAAATAAATGAATAACTTAACCTCCTCGGTCTCGATCTCATTGTAGTCAATTTCCTCAACAAATTGCTGTTGTGGAAGAGATTTCTGACGATGTGGAGCCTTCGACGATGGAGCTTGGGATGTTGTTGACACTGAGGACGAAGATGAAGACGACGATGACGTTGATGAGGTCGTCAGTGATGCCACGGGATGTAGTTGATTATCAGGTTGATCCTGCTGCTGAAATTGTTGCTTTTGATGTTGAATTACACGGTGATGACACTCTTCTCCCTTGTTTCTCGACATGGCATAACAAAACACACGGACTCTTTCGGGAGCACGTCACATCGTCGTCAAGGTGTTCATGACATTGTACTTGGCGTGACTTGGCATGTGGAGATGTCCATCACTCCATCAGGACATGTGAATGCTTCGTGCTGATTCAATGCAACTGAAGAATTAACAATAACGTAGAGACTTGGAAAATATACAAAATAAACGAAGCAATTACAGCATAAATTTATCAGGAAATATATACCTATGTACATGTATGTATATGTATTATTTATTAGGAATAGCAGAGAAAGAAAGGTTATAATCTTGTGTGAAACTCTTGAAAACGATGATGAGGTGAGATATGATTTCGTTTTCGTGGAAAATTCTCTTTCAATGGACATTGTGACTTATTTCTATTGATGATGATTGTAACGGTTTTAAAATTTTTTATTTCTTAAATTAGCTTTATTTTAATTCCAGATTTCTGCTTTATCATAGCTTGACAATACTGAAATTGACCTTGCTGTACGAGAGAGGAGAAGGAGATAGGGTTCCATTACTCATCAGTACAGTGTCCATGGCTGCATAAGCCCAAATCCACATATACTAATATATAATATATATGTATATGCATATATATGATGGGACATCAGACCATCAGAGATAATAATTGTCAAAATCATGATTCCACTGAGAAAAACGTGATTTATTTGTCCTAATGTGGGCAATTGTTCGAGTTCCTGCTCGTTAAACTGTGTCAACTAGTCATCTTTATTGTATAATCGCACTTTGAACACGAATTATTAGGTAGGTGATGATAAACATGAATCGACGAGTCAATGAAGATGGAAATATCTTTATTTTATCAAAGTTATACATAATAATTGTATTAGGAGGTACATTGTCGATAGTTTTGCTTCCAATTTATTTATATAATCGTTTATGGATTAATTATTATTTATTTTCAAGTCACTAGGCATCTCAGCAATTTTTTCTGTTACAATAATGTTCACGACATTGTTGAATTACCAATATTTGCTTCTTTTGTTCATAGATATTGATGAATTTTGTATTTCAGGAATTAAAAGGATAAAGCGAGCAATTAGAAAGGACTATCGTCGACGAGGGAGGAAAGAAACAGAGCGACGAGACCGACTTGTTCGGTCCTGGTGAATGGTGTTGCAGATTGACTCGGTGTGGGGCTGGGCGTCACCCCCGCTGCGGCTGCAGCTGGCTGGGGGCAGCCGAGGGGCCTCGGGGAACGCAGCTGCCCAAACATCCTCCTCACAGAGGATGGGCGAGATGGTCGTTGAGCGCGCACCATCGCCGGCACGCTTGAGTCACACCTCCGAGAAGCATCCTCGTGCTACCCTCACCGAGCTCAATGTTCTTCGACGTCATCGAGAGCTCTGTGATGTCGTGCTCAATGTTGGTACCAGAAAAATTTTTGCCCACCGGGTCATCCTCTCAGCATGTAGTCCTTACTTCAGGGCTATGTTTACGGGAGAGCTCGCAGAGTCTCGACAGACAGAAGTAACAATTAGAGATATTGATGAAGTGGCAATGGAGCTGCTCATTGATTTTTGTTACACATCTCACATCATTGTCGAGGAAGCAAATGTTCAAACACTCCTTCCAGCAGCATGTCTCCTCCAGCTCGCTGAGATCCAAGACATTTGCTGTGAATTTCTCAAACGCCAACTTGACCCCTCGAATTGCCTTGGGATTCGTGCCTTCGCAGACACACACTCCTGTCGTGAATTGCTTCGCATCGCTGACAAATTCACTCAACACAATTTTCAGGAAGTCATGGAGAGTGAGGAATTTTTATTGCTACCCGTGGGCCAACTAGTGGACATAATCTCGTCAGACGAGTTGAATGTTAGGACTGAGGAACAAGTTTTCAGCGCTGTGATGAATTGGGTCAAGTATAATGTCACTGAGAGGCGACAGCACTTGGCCCAAGTGCTTCAGCACGTGAGACTGCCATTGCTGAGTCCAAAATTCCTTGTGGGAACAGTGGGATCAGATTTGCTAGTTCGTTCAGACGATGCGTGTCGAGATCTTGTTGATGAGGCAAAGAATTATCTTCTTCTGCCGCAGGAAAGACCACTGATGCAGGGCCCCAGAACACGACCGAGGAAGCCAACGAGACGTGGCGAAGTCCTGTTTGCCGTTGGAGGATGGTGCTCTGGCGACGCGATTGCCTCTGTTGAACGATTTGATCCCAACACTGCCGATTGGAAAATGGTTGCGCCTATGAGCAAACGACGATGTGGTGTCGGTGTTGCCGTTTTGAATGATTTACTTTACGCTGTCGGTGGTCATGATGGTCAAAGTTATCTCAACAGTATTGAGAGATATGATCCACAGACGAACCAGTGGTCCTGCGACGTTGCTCCCACGACTTCGTGTAGGACGAGCGTCGGTGTGGCCGTTCTGGATGGCTTTCTATATGCTGTTGGCGGTCAAGACGGTGTACAATGCTTGAATCATGTTGAGAGATACGATCCGAAGGAAAATAAATGGTCCAAAGTCTCGCCGATGACGACCAGGAGGCTTGGAGTTGCCGTTGCAGTGCTTGGAGGGTATTTGTATGCCATCGGCGGTTCTGATGGCCTGTCACCATTGAATACAGTAGAACGATATGATCCAAGGCAGAATAAGTGGTCGCAAGTATCACCGATGTCAACCAGACGGAAACACTTGGGCTGCGCGGTTTTCAATAATCTTATTTATGCTGTTGGTGGAAGAGATGACTGCATGGAACTGTCGAGCGCTGAGAGGTATAATCCACACACGAATTCATGGAGTCCCATAGTTGCCATGACGTCAAGGAGAAGTGGGGTATGCATTTCTTCATTCTATATTATCCTTTTATATGTATATAATTTAATTGATGAACATGTATTTTTTTAGGTGGGACTTGCAGTTGTAAATGGCCAATTGTACGCTGTAGGGGGCTTCGATGGTACTGCATACCTAAAAACCATTGAAGTTTATGATCCGGAGCAAAATCAGTGGCGACTCTGTGGCTGCATGAATTACAGACGACTCGGAGGTGGTGTCGGCGTGATGAGGGCACCGCAGACTGAAAACTACATTTGGTAGCTCAGGCCCCCCTCTTCGGCCCAAGGGGCTGAAACACCCTCGACCCCGATGACACCAGTGACCCCAGTCACACCGCCGTCAGCGCTGTTATCCGGTTCGGTCGTCATAACTAACACTAGAAAACGTTATCGACGCTCGATGAGTATCATATAGAATTTTTTGTCTGCAGTAAAAAACATATTTCAAGTAAAATTCTCCAAAATTTTTCATCACGAAAAGAGAAAAAAAACATTATTTTGTGTGTTTTTAAATCTTACATTGCCAAGATCACCGTTTAAATTCTACATTTTATAATATTTATTTATTTCCTTTGATCTAAGATTAAAACTGCCTAAAATCCAATTTTCATTCATGGTTTTCCTGAAATTGATAATGCTTCCTATTACATCATGATCGTATTTCTTCATATGCGAAAAGGTAAATAATGTTATAATTCAGTGACTGTTCAAAGGTGGGATAGCAATACTATATTATACTGATGACAATGAGCTTCATCTAAAATCGAAATGAAAATTAATATTCTTGATTTTTAAGAAAAGTTCCTAATTCAAATTTTTCTGCGATATATTCAGTACATCCAAGTTTGCATAGTAAACTCATTATTTATTTGAGTAATTGTCCTACACAAAATATTCTAATACAATACGCGCAAATTTCTGAATTAATATCTCAATTTCTTCTAAGTGATTAGGGGAAAAAAAAAAATTATACTTGATTTCTTTTTTTGTATTACGGTACGGAATGTGTAAATGAAAAATTT
>JABSMT010053473.1:0-12000 GCA_018902335.1 Eumacrocentrus americanus
CAATTATATAATATGTGTCTCTATATATTTATTTTTATTATAGTCATAGTCGTGGATATATGTATAGATATCTCGAGTCATACATCACGTTTTACTGGCTGGATTGTCAGTAGTAAGTTTCACACGCGATCGCCTTTACGATTTTCACATTACACAGATAAATTTCCTATGATTTATGAGGAGCAAACGAATAGGTCACTGAGATTGTTCATCGACCAGGTAAAATAGGATTTCAAGAATATACTACTCTGAAGAAAAAAATTCCTAAAATGTATTTAATGTTTTCTTTTTTTTTTAGACTTTTCAACCATTCATTTTTTTCAATCTTATTATTTATTCATCTTAATTTCATTCATTTCATCATTTTAATCTCTAGGAAGAGACCCAATGTACGCAGCCGTATCTAGCGCTACCCCATCACCGGCGAAATTAAGTATTTTATTATTATTTCCGATGTGTCTAGGTTGGACAAAAAATTAATAATATTGATAGTTGATTGGGATGGAAACATGACTAGTTTGTGATGTAATAAACACAATCAATATCAGATGATCGTTCTGGTCGTGATGGTCGTTCTCGTCATGCTCCATTCACTCTCTCTGTTTCACTCAGCGGTGGAACAGAGTGCCACGAGATGCCTGCCGGTTCATATTTCATTCAATGCACGTAGCCATTCATCGCGTATCTAATAAACGTTTCTCCTTTCTTCCTCTGGGGTTCCTTATCCTGGACTGAGACGTGAGTCCAAGCCTCCATCGAAAGGGCTTCCTTCTCGTCGACTCACTGAGTCTCAATGTCTAGTCTCAATAGTATATACACTAGTAGTTCTCTGTTTCTTCATGATTCGCAACGTAATTCAGATAAAAATAGTTATGATCATTTTTTGTCAATTTTATTTCTCAGGCCTAAAACTGATGATCGCTACTGAAGCCAGATGTTCGTAAATTTGGTACGACAGAATGTAGCCAGAGATACACACGAAGAGCCATCCACACACAGGTCACCATCTGGTTCAACGTGGGAAAGGATATACATTCACAATATTTGTGCTTTTGTTTGCTCGCATTTCTGGCAAGCCGGATTGTCAGCCACCACATCCTACATATACATACTAAAACCTGGCGTGCAAGGCTGTATAATACCATGAAGATTTTAAATAAGACTCGAGGAGAGGTCTCTCAAGGGGGTGTGCAATTAAGTCGCGATATCGTGCCAGTCTCGCGAATTCAAACAAAAAAAAAAGTTGTAATACGAAACCGGCTCAGCTGGTGGACGAGCACGAAGTAGGTGAAACTGCTATCGAGTTATTGGGTTACTCGAGATGGATTCCATGATTTAAGAGCTCTGGAAATTATCCTAGAACGTTGAAATGACCTTCAAACTTTTATTATGATCGTATTAGCACAATACAAAAATTTCCATTTCGAAATATAAATATATCTCAGTATTAATATTTTTGTTATGCAAGGAAACGTCATGATCGTCATGAGAAATCAAAGACGCAATGATATAACGTGATCTGTATCATACGACCACGTTTCGACCTGTCAATTCTGAATATGGTATCGAATTCGACTTGATAAGTTGGATAAGAGTGTCAGTATCATTCTGCTCCAGTAATTAAAATCGTTGTCATTGAGAATACTGAAGTCAATCGCGTACAATAATGAAAGACGAGTCGGTTTGCCTTGTAACGCTTCATAAAAATGAGTAATAAATAAGTCACAAGAGCATAAAACAAAAATAATGAGTAGGTACATAGCTATAATGAAGTATTTAACAGTGACAACACCAATGAATCCGACCTCATCGGCGCGACCTCGACGTATTTAACTACACGTAGAGAGAGAGAGAGAGAGAGACCACCCTGACTTGTTACGACACGAAAATTAAACATCACCCTTTGGAGCTATAGAATGGACTGGCTTCCATTCGTGGCTCTGTTACTTAATCGTTTATTCATCAAGGTGAACTGGATGCGCCAATTCGCCTGATTTATCTTCAGCTTTAAATCGACTGCTCCTTTATTCTGCCCCATGGTATGGCTGTTTCAGAGTCTTTCGTGACGATAGAAGTAGAATACAGAGTATAGTGTGCAATCACTAATTTAATTTAACAAAAAAATCCTCAATTAACCAGTGGAAAGTAGTTGAGTTCCTTATTCACTTCAGATTCTCATTGTTAAACTCTTGAGTTGGCCGAGGACACTCGCTGGGATAGCCTTTGTCAAGCCTGGAGATCCGATAGTACGATAGAAACCTCGAGGGTTGGAGTACAGAGAAAAAGAGATAAGAGAGAGAAAGAGAGGCAGATAGAGACTTAGACACTGCTACCCATTGTGCTTCCTGGGTCAGAGACTCTTGTTACACGTTCTGCGATCGTGAGAAATTCGATTTGCGACCATTATCTCAGCCCTGCAACTCTCACAATCGTGTCCCACATTGTCTATGCATCAATTACAAATTTCTTTTCTCATCCAAGTCACTTTAATCTCAAGATTAAATTCCCATGATAGTGTGACAGTTTGCACAATCTTTCAACTCAATTTAAACGTTCAAGGGAGATGGAGAAACTCGGCTTCAGAGTTAAGTGTGGATAGGTACTGTCGACAGGAACTCTGCATGAGGAAGCCATGAACAGGGTTGGCGTGCCTTGTATATCAAAATCAAAAAGGAAAAAAAACATTCCACGTCAATCTATCGGCTGCAATGAGTCGTTTCAAGCCACGGAAATCCTACGCTCCTTCCTTCTTCACCACCACTACACCACCACCACCATCGTGGTCGTTTGCCTCTGCCGACTCTCTGACTCACCGGATGCCAGCCGGCCCACCCTGCACTTCCTCTACTCGTCATCGTGTCCCTCTGCGACTCCTGATGCCACATTACGCACAATGGGTTCGACTTGCCAAGTACGCCTGCGTCTGAAGAGCCTCCAGCCCTTCATTTCGCTTCATGTTATTATGTTCCAGGCCAAAAAATGCGAATGGTCATATCATACATATACGAAGACACTTAATGTGCCATGGATTATCGATTGAGCGTGACTTATTGCTCATTTATCCTTGGTGAGTCCTTCAACATTTATTTTTGGATTAATGATATGTGAAATAAAAATATGAATTAAATCACGTGTGTCCAGAGTTGTAGATCCACAAGAGATGTCCTTGGAGCAATTCTGAAAGCAGGAGCAGCTTTGCATGTAGGTCATGGAGGACACTGGAGGACACAGTCTTGTAGAGTTGTAGACCATCCTACGAGGAGCACAGCCAGCGAGATGCAAGAAGGAAGGAAGAGAAGAGGGAGAGAAAGAGACAGAGAGGAAGTCGACGATGTTCCCTCTGTACTGCCCGTCGTGCCATTCCTTGACGACGCGTTGCCTCTCAAGATTTATAGGCCACCAGCAGAGATCTCGTCCCACGTTTCTATCTGTGCGCATAGTCGGAATCCTCGACGCTGATCGATTGTTGATGTCCCCTCGTGACTGCCTCACGTGCATATATCTATCTTGTCTACAAATAAGACGACTCGTGTCACTTCGATCGTATTTTCTGCTTTTTCTCAAGCAGACAGACACGTCGCTCAGGAGTATCCTCAAGAGCCCTTTTAAATTCGCTTGCTAGTGCAATATCTCAAGGGCTTGTCTGCTTACGACCAGAGTTTCAGGACCATTTGCGACGTGACAACGAATCATTTGGTGTAGTTCCAAGTTCGAAGTTGATTCTCTGAATCTCATGATTACAGAAAAACATTCTCGATTTGATACATATTAATAATCTTCAATTGCAGTACTTGGATTTAATTGTCTGATTAAAAGAAATATTGGAGGCGATAAAATATTAGGTTTTCGAAGGAAAAAGCCATTTGGTGATACTCTGGATGCCGCGTGATCGTCTGCAAACGTCGAAAGTCACCAGCTGTGTCGAGAGTTCCGGATGACCGAGATATCACGAGAACGTTTCTATCCTGGGCGGTCCATTTTCTATCGCCACATTAAATGCTGCTCGCATCCTGAGATGGATTCCAGTGTCTAACACACGTTGTTCTACCGTTACCATACAATTACAATGTACAAGGAATCCGAGGAACAACGTTGGGGGTCTCTTTGATACCTCATATACCTCATAGGAGGCGGATAAACTTGTGCATGAGATTCGCATAATCGCATTACATGTCCTCGGCTACGTATAATCAGGGAGGGAGCTTCCTTTCATGCTACTTCTAATTGTCATACAATCGTCCTCCCTGAGGTACATCTCCATGTCTTGTGCTCCTGAAGACAACGAGTTTTCTAGAGACAAAGTAATTACAATATATGCAAAGGTAGTTATTTTTCAATTTTGTTTCTGCTGTTTATTTTATTCCTGGGACACACGTGATGCCTTTGCCCTGAAGATTCTGATTTTTCTTGGCCCCTCTACGGGTGTGCAGCCCCATTGTTGTCGTGTTGCTTGGCCAAGTCACGAGTAGAGTTTGCTAGCGCATAGACTCTCTCATTACCATCCGTATCTGCTCCGTTCTATCGCCTTGACGTGCCCAACCTAGTTCCTATTTCCCATCGGCTCCGAAGAGTCTTTCCACAGCCACGATAATCGCCCTCTATTTTTTTTGCAGCTGTCGAATTCAGAAATTGACGTTATGTTGATAACGACATTTTTTTTCTCGTTTTGGGCCGATGGAAACTGGTCCACCAGGTCATCGAGATGCTACCATAAGTCGAACGACATCTCTCAATATAATTCCAAGCGTCAATCCTGACTCTAATCTAAATTATAAATCTTCACCAGACGTTCAATTGTGTTCGTGTCTGTGTGTGTGTGTGTGTCATGTTAATCAGGGCCTGCTTTGGATACATTGGTATCCGATTTTGTGTTGACACATACTCGATCACCTCCAGTCGACGTTTACCTTGGAACTGAGCGCATTCGGGCATTGGAAATTGGCGAACGGTTCACTGAACCAGTAACTTTGAAAAGGTTTGAGATACGAGCTATAGAGAGACGCCTCTCGACAAAGGCACCCTCATTGTCACGACGACAATGCTTGCTGTTCATTCGAATTGTCTAACCAGAGGAGTAACATCCGGGGTCATTAGCCGACAATGGCCTGATGTAGTTCAGGAACTGTATTTGGTGGATGCATTATTATTTATTAAATATCTAATCAAGTATATTATTTTTTTTCAGATGTGGACCATATAACTGGTGACAATTTTTTCGATGCTTTGGACAATGGCGTTGTGGTTTGTCGACTGGCTCGGGTGATCCAGGAAAAGGCTCGTGGAGCCGTTGACACAGGACGAGCTAAAGGAGTAAGGAAAATTACTATTTAACCACCTCTTTAGCTACTATCAATGATTTCTATAAGTAATCACTGGTGAAATCACTCGTCTCTGCACGCGATCAACTTGTTGCTTTTCCCTTGAGATCTGCAGTAGTTTCACATTTAATTGATTTTGCTTCTCTTTGTGTCAACGCAGCCAGTACCAGTGATTCGTGGCCGCTGTTGGGAAAATGCTGCTCGACGCAGCTTCTTCTCCAGAGACAATATGGAGAATTTTATTCAGTTCTGTCGACGATTGGGTGTTCATGAAAATTTATTATTCGAGAGTGACGATCTTGGTAAAAAAGAAGAATTTATTTACAATATTTTCTAACATATTAACTTATTAAAATTCATGATGATATAGAGAGTGAATGAAAGCGCAACTTGAGAAAATAAAGTCATGACATGAGTAAAGTGAGGCAGGACCTTTTTGTTCTCTTTCATTCGTGATTGGGTTCAAATGTCATTGACTGTAATTTCTGAGAGAGAGGCCGACTCAGCTCTAAATGCGTAATAGCCGCGACATGAGAGGGTCTCGCACTCGACTCTCTTTGCGGTTGAATCGTTGAAAAGTTCCGCGTCACGTCGGCCCAAGGCATGCAGGAGTGTAAAACTTGATTAAAAATAGCTGGAGAATGCAAAACACCCTGTGAAAGCAATGCTCTCATAATTTACACATCCTCAACGTTATTAACATAACTAATTTAGTTATTTATGCTCAGCATATTTTTTACATAACAATAATGTATTTACAGTACTCCATGGACAACCACGAAACGTGGTGCTCTGTCTTCTGGAAGTGGCTCGATTGGCCTCAAGATACTCTTTGGAGCCTCCAGGATTGGTGCAACTAGAGCGAGAGATTGCTGCTGAGCAAGAGAGAGACCTACACTGTATGTCAGACAGTGGGATATCACATAGCAGTCTTGTCTCATGGCAGTTCCAACCACCCTCGCCCACGCCTTCGCCCAGGCCCCAAACAGAGAAGATCAAACATAGCAGGTAGACACTCGTCACGTTCTTTTTCTCAAGAGGAAGCAGACGTTTTTCAAGAAACAGAGATGGAGTACACCGCGGGAAAAATAACTTTACAGTAAATTATTGTTGCCACGAGTGTTCGTCGGCTCTTTCTGGCTTTACTCGTGTGTTTGTATATCTCTCGGAAGGCTTGTCGACTCAATGGACCGCGAGTTTTGTGGTCCGCTGAGAATAACAATGCGCGTGCAAGCTAACGCAACGCCATGTGGGAGTGGCTGACGATTGCGAGTTGCAAAGGCAATCTTCCGCTCAGCTCGTACTCTGATGCCGGATATGTCCTCGCAATTATTTTATGATCTCCGCATGCTCTGTCCGGGTTCATTGTAACGCAATTCTTGTCGTTGCAGCTCGGCTTCAGAAGTTACTTCTGCGGCACGATGGCTAGATCCATCACCGACCACGCCTCACGAGCCAGAGATGCGTCGTTCTACGAGTGATAATGGCCCAACTGGAAGCGATGGAGTCCCGAGTGACACCACAGAGGATGATTGGTCTCGTGGAAGTGCTGAGGATCCGGACGAGGTTCTCTCGCCGTCGAGCTCACCCTCGCCAGCTGAACCTCCAGAACACGTCGGACCAGTCACTGAACTCGATCGAAAGGTATAATAGTTATCCATCATATTATTTCTTTCTAATGTTACCAAATTTTATTTGTACACTATTGAATAAATAACTTTTGTCTAAAATATTTAATGGGGAAAAAATATTAATTATCATAATGATTCTATTTTTTTCGTTAGGTACGACGCGCGGCTGAAGCTATTCAGAGACTTTGTCAGTGTTCATCGGAGAAGTGCTCGAAGCTAAAAGTGCGCAAAGTCGGAGAGGGACGCTATCACATTGCCGGTCGCAATGTCTTCATCAGGGTAAAGCATCTACATTTGTCTTTTTACATCAAAGAAAGCCTTTATCCATATTCTATTCATTGTCTCTATACAAAGCTGTTAATGATTGCGTCGCGCTTTTGCTGATTATTTGCAGCTTCTGAAAGGAAGACACATGATGGTAAGGGTTGGCGGCGGCTGGGACACCCTGGAGCACTTCTTGTCGAGACACGACCCCTGTCAGGTGAGGGTCCTCAGTCGTGAGAGTACACCACCGCCGCACAGCAACGGCAAGCACGGCAGCTTTCTTCACATTCGCGCGAAATATCGCAGTCCACCCTCGGAACCTATTTCCGGACGTTAAAAGCCTATACAAATGCACAGTGCCTAATCCCACATATGAAAATGAAACAAATTTGAATTTCTTTAAAGAGAAAAACAAGTAAAAAATCATTTTCACACGTCCAAATTCACGTAGCCTCAATGACATGTCTACTGCTCAATAATTATATATTCGAATACTTAAACTGAGCAAATGAAACATATACTCGTATGTTACGTAAACACGCTGTAACACTATTTTTCATACTAAATGTGGTTAAAGGTCTATTAGCCCTATAAAATTGGCGAATGCAAGGATAAAGATTGTAGCAATATTTTGAGAAAATTCATACCAATAATGTTTCGCGTGTCTTACAATGGCATTCAATATCAATTTATCTAAGCATTCTTCAAGGTGTCACTAAATTTAATGCACGGAGTAATTGTGATTTTTTTTTTTCGATAACGTATAAGAAACAGTGGGACATATAGTGCACCTTTATATTTCTATGATGAGCACTTCAAGGATGGCACGTAGAATATGAGTCAGGTGCAGGTCAGCTTCACGTTACTTGATATAGTGATATCCGGCAAGATTTGTGAGAGTAAGTAAGAAGTTTCTACTCTGTTACCATACATCAGATATTGTATGGTAGACTGAGGTAGTAAAACTTCGAATCAATTGATCATTGAGCTTGGGAACATTAATTCATATTGCACTTTAGCACGCAATTATAATACAATCAGTACAATATCTATTCTACTCCACTACCTACACGTAAATGGCTTCACATATTGTTACACTTAGAATGTAAGTTTTGTATTTTTATATAAATAAACTAGGATAGAACAGTTTGCAGATGGTCTTCAAATTGTGTATTTAGAATTACTACGTAATCATTCAATTTCCAGAAATGCAAGAGCACAGTGTGTAAGGGAATACCAAAGCAAAGGAATACGCGGCGAGTTATGTCGGCACGTTGAGGCTATTTAAGTTTATGTCATGCAAATGGAAAATTGTCTCTGTATCCAATATCATTGGCTGTAAAATATTTTATTTTTCAATCAGTTAAGTCTGTATTTAGTATACATATTTTTTAGAATAGCTTGTATAATTTTTTTGTCGAATCCAGGGCTGAGTGAATAATAATCTGGAATAATTTGCAATCATAGTGTTAGTTGTATTTTATTTTTTTTTAAAGGCTGTTAAAATCCGTTCGTCGTTGTCCCTGGATACGAAGATTTTCGCCATAACGTATTAGTTAAGAGCATATTAATTGGTTATTAATTAAATAATATATTTGTTCTTTAAGAAATGGTACCTGTTTATCTTGAATACATAGATTTGATTGTACCATAAATTCAATTGTTCTTATTCTCTTTAAATTATTTATACTGCGACCGCTGATAGATTATTTACGGATAGTTTGGAGCCACTTGCCGACAGTATTTAGGGAGTAAACGAGATGGAGAAATTCTGTATAAGTATACTGCGAATTTTCCTTCTAATTAAATTTGATAAGATTCATTATTAACTATTGTCGTAAATTATAATTAATCATGGCAATATGTTTACTCGATATAATGGCATTTGAAATTTTAATTCTTAGTAAGACATTTTCGTTTGTACTCATGATCATATTTATTCAATGATCATTTTCTTTTCTTTAAACCATTTGTACTAGATTAACATTCAATTGTTACCTTTTGTTGAGTAATAAAATGTTTAATTAGAACTTTGTGTATACATATGTATTATTTCTCGAATAAAATTCAGTTCAAACGAATGATAGACAGAGTAATTGGACTATTAGTGGTAAGTAAATATTCGATATATTTCGATGTAGATATAAAGAGAGCACGTACAAACTTACAATTTATTCAGGAAATGGGAGCGTAAGTAGAAAACTTGATACCGTAAAATTACTGTCGCAATATACTGAAAATGGCACGTATATTACATAGATTGTGGACAACGGTAGGTCGTAAATAATTAGTATACTAAAGTTTAATTAACCTTTGGATTTTTCAAAGTTAATACAAGTCACTAGTCATAATTTATTCTAATACCAAAAAGGAATACTATAGAGGAGTGCAATGGATAAAATAAATCATAAAACTCGCTACTTGGAAGCGCAATTAAATTAATAAATTTGACTTATTTCTTTTTGCTTTTACCAAGAGTTAGCGTGTGATGCTGCGACTGCTGTGCAATTTGAGTTTTTCTTCTGTTGAATTCCAGAATATCGTCTTCCAATTTTTTTCGACTCTCCTCCAACTTCTTTTTCTCTTCCATGTGGTCCTTTTTGAGTTTATCAAATTTATTGTGCAGCTTTAAACATTAAATGGCATTAGTGATGTTATCTATTAACAGTTTTTGTGTATTTAGATTGTAGATAGTCACCTCTTTTTCCGCTTCCTTGAGCTCAGTTTCTTTTTCTTTTACTCGTGCAACGAACATTTGTCGCATTTCATCCTCTTTCTGTTGAAGCTCCTGCAAGTGAGCAGTCCTCATTGACTCGCAGGTTTGCTGGAAGCTCACGGGTTTATTCTCACTATCAACATCGCTGAATCCCATCTATTAAGATAAGTACACAATCAGAAAGAGACAAAGAGAAGAATAAAATCGTAGGGATTCAGTTTAGTACATGTATTACCTGTTCCAGACGTTTTTTGCGATACAATTCATAGTGACGACAATGAGTCTTTTCGCGCATGTCCTCCATGTTCGTTCTAATGAGCATCTCACGTAATTTAACAAAATCGCAATGAGATTCATTTTCGACTTGTACTGTTCCCCATGGATATTGACGTGAACGCATCATTTTGTTGCCAACACGAACAAAATCCGTACTCCCAACCACGGCAAATGGCACGTGTGCATTCATTGACGTATTAACATCAGCTACACTCTCGTCATCAGTTGGAAACTGATAGATGTGCACTCCATTATTTTGAAGTTCTGATATTATTTTGCTCTGAAACATTACCACATCAGATAAGTAAACTAGATGATGAAAAAAAATGCAGACACGAATCAAGGAGATTTTCTCATTACTTTAAATTTTTGTAATTCAGTCTTAGATATGGTGTCAGCCTTGGCAATGATGGGGATGATGTTGACTTTAGTGTCAAGCTTCTTCATGCAGACAAGATCAATGGATTTTAGTCTATAAATATGTTTATAAAAACAACATAATGAATATTGGTTTACAGTTTTCTTTGTGTAGTAAAGATTTGTTAACATGCAAATCGGCATTTACTGACCCATGCCCAGTTGGACAAATAAAGTAAAGGCAAACGTGTGTCCTGCTGTCATGATATGCAGAGAGAGATCTCTTGATTTTGAGTTCTTCCTGCAGATAAGCCTCGAATTGTGCATCAATATAATCGACGACAGCTTTGAAACTATCCTCCTTGTTGATTTGATCTCCATATCCAACAGTGTCCACAATAGTTAACTTGAGTCTTACATTGCTTTCTTGCAATTCATAAGTGTGAGCCTTCAGCTTAACAGCCGGCAAATTATGTGGACTTGGATTGGACTCAAAGCTCGTATTGAACAGAGAATCCATGAGTGTGGATTTGCCAAGACCAGTTTCGCCTGTAATGATGAACGATAGAGCAATTAAAATACATAGCACGAAACAATCTTCTCATTCATTAAATTCGATAGCTATCTGTGAAAATATGACTCACCGATGCAGAGAATATTGAATACAAATCCATTCTGAACAGACTTATTCACCAGCTGATCAGGAAGACTGTCAAAACCAACGTGACCAGAGAGTTTTAGATTTCGGAGTAATGACTCCAACTGAAAATAGAAGAACATACGGTCATTGGCATACGTGAAACGGTATTTGCTCCATATATGGAACAACTAGACACTATTCTTGGCACAATACTATGACAGGATGCAGACCAACGCCCTGTAGAATGCGTGTAATTGACATTTTTAAGCAATATATTGATTGTTTTTTGGCTGAATTAGTACTGAGGCGGGTGTCTAATTTACTTAAATCGTTGTATACAATGAAAAATGTACTATTGAAGGTGTAATTCATGAAATAATTTACTTACTTTAGCACGCTCGACATCAACGGCGGCCATGTTTGCTGTGTTACTGAAGCCAACTGAAACATTACTGAAAACTGAACTGCGTGGGGATGACGCGTGCGCTGTGCAGTATGTTGTGTCGCTTTATGATTAGCCATACACTGTCAACGACGCCGATTGTCTTGAATGTGTCATAATAACTTGGAATTCCACACTAACAATACTGATTGGAGTCCCGAGAAATTTCAAAATTGTTAACTATACAATTATATACATCTGATTAATCTAACTAATTAAATCCGTGAAATTATTTTCTCTTCAGTCGAAAATCCATTATTTCGTATTTATCTGTATTATAAATCTCTTAAAAAAAAAAAAAAATTCGCCACAAGAAATCTTGGCCTAGACTTTTCTTCACTTCATATATTAAAAAA
>JABSMT010053484.1:0-11998 GCA_018902335.1 Eumacrocentrus americanus
TATATATATATGTCATCTGTATGTATTCTCCTCGCAAACATACTCTCATCATTTTTGTGGAATTCTTTCCCCGTTTTCGCATATACACACCATTTTGCTAAATATATCATCGGGACTTTGTCGCGATATTTTTCTCTTTTCTCTTAAAGAAATCTAGAACCACATGCCATTATTAATCAAGAAAAAACATAATAATTACAAAGAACGAGCTTTCTTTCGAGAAAACACGATTCCATATAGAGTTAAGAGTTTTTTAATCGATTTTACGATCGATTTGAGGTACGTATGTAGAACCATCGTCGCTATCGTAGACACGGCATTCTATATTTTTGATTCCTCCCCAGTAATAGCAAAATACGGATCTATATATATTTTTTTCAACATCATAATTTGTCTTTGTATGTATTCACGCTTTAAAAATAGAGTCAACATCTTTAAATTTCTAATGATAGTAATGAAGTTACTCAATTCAACGCTTGCACCGCAAGCACCGAGGGGTGCCAATATATATTATGACGATGGTCACGTTGTGTTTCCCTTTTCAATGATTCTTCATTAGAATAACTTCCCAAAGTTGACGTGTCTTCACGCCTGTCACTAAATATTTATCTACTCGTCATCATCATTCCAAACGAAGAAAGCTCGCAGAGATCGTCGGCATTGTACACACATCGATCGTGCGTTACAATTTTCCGCACTTTGTGATTAGAATGGTCTTCGTGGGTTTGCCAGTCTGATCGCCATACGTAGAGATCTTTTCAACGAGCTCAAGACCCTCAATTACATGACCAAAAATGCCGGTAAAACCTCGCATCTCCTGGAGAATGATACGAAATTGAGAACCAACCATCCCCATGTTGTCATGGCGCTTCTGTGTTCGACGCATACCGACTGCACCGCGAACAGCTGGGAACTTTGTATCGTCAGGCATAAAGTATCCATCTTCATATATGCTACGACCGCCTCGACCATTGTTAAGCTCAAAATCCCCGGTGATAACTGACTCGCCCTCCCAGCACTGAAAAACTGAGCATCCCTTGTAACCAACGCCAATATCGCCTGTCGCAAGGACACTAAAGTTCTTCGCCATCTTCGGTGCGACGTCAGGTCGAACTTCAATAACAATTCGACCGTGTGGCGAGCCGTTCACCTCAATATTGAAGTAGTACATCGGGTAAGGGTTTGAAGGGCCGCGAATTGTTACATTGATACTATTATTACTCGTTGACGAGTGGACTGACAGTCCTCCAATGACGCTCGTACCACCAGGACTGCCCTCTTGCATGAAAGCATTTTGTTGCGATTGGAGAATAGAGTTTGGAGGTGCTGAGGGTACTGGTTTAATCGAGGGAGAACCAGGAGGAATGAGTAATTGGGGCTGCTGCTGTGGCGGAGTCTGCTGGGATAGTGGAACTGGATGAATGTGAATGGATCCGGGAGGTGCCTGAGCTGGCACTATGTTTGTGTGATAGTCTATCGAACCATTCTGCATGTGCTGCTTGCTCACCACGTGACGAGAATACAGCTGGGACATACAATAATTCGCGAGGAAAAGAATGGGATTTTGCGCTGCTGCTACGTGGTTTGGTACTCGGCCATTGCCTGGTGGTTGAAGTAAAATAGGTTCGCCTGAATGTATACTCGCGAGTGCCTGCTTCATAAGTGCAAAATCGAATACTACCCCTGAGTTGCCTATGAGATCGTCCAGCTGACACTGCAGCATCATTTCTTGATACTTAGACTGTAGCCGCTGCTTCTCCATTACGAGATGTGAGTGAAGACTGTAGATGTCGCCTGGGCTATCGCTCATCTGGAGACTAGCTTTTGCCTTGCCAAGAGTCTCGCGGGCATCTGATATCTCGGGGAAATGAGTCCAGCCATTCTGCAAGTCAGTCTCTACGTGGGTTTTCAGTGTTACACAAGCTTCGAGAACTTTCATCAGAAACTCCCTCTGCTGCATTGCTAGCCTTTGAATCTCTGACGACAATTTGCCCATCGTGGCCAGTTCCAGCTGAACCTTGTGGGAAAAAATTTAATTATTGGTATTGAATATTATTTTCTTCTTCCTTGGTATAATTAAAAACTCACGTCGGATATAAGTTGTTCTTTGGCATCTGATTGTGCCTTGATTTGATGACCCGGGTGTTCCTGTGCTGAAGCACAAGCTCGACATAGAAGAGTGCAGCACGACGCACACCACAAAGCAAGAGGCATTCCATGAGTGTGGCAATTTTCACTCTGGAACAATTTGAAGAAATTCGACTATTGTTATATCTCAATAGTGTAAGGTCTGACCTTGCTCAGTATAATCTCCTTCATGCAAACCCGCACTACAATGGCTTTACAATTATTGCCATGTGCTTTTATCAACCGGCGAATACAATTCTTTGAAGGGGCTAATAAATACCTTTCGCTCTTTCTCGGTCTGCTTGATGACTGTCGCTCTATTGCTCGTGATTTTGAAATAGGCAAAATTGTTGGCTAGAGCAAGCAGAGGTGAATTGGTCGGTAGTGCATCAGGTCCCTGGTCTCCAAGCTCTGTTCTCTTCCAGCAATGCGCGCAAAATAATTCTCTTCCCTTGAGTAAATTGTTTTCTATACATCTCAGACAAAAATAGTGTTTGCAGCTAAGATATTTTGGACATTGATCTGCATCGTTGTACTTTTGTTTGCAGTAACCACATAGCGTCAATTCCTCTAAATCTGTCAATACGCTTGGATCGAGCATCTGAAAGTGAAAAATTAATTTCATAAAATTCTTAATTCAGTGACGTTCAGTTCACGATCACGCGTGCGCCTAAAAGCCCGCCAAAAGTCAACGGAAGCTCGACGATGAGTGTTATGTGAAAAAGGGGCAGTTGGCAGCCCAGTCAGATGAGAGCAAGAGAGAATGAATGAGAGAGGAAGAGCCACCGACTGCACATACTCCACTACGCAATCTAAATACGTGTCCTTCCCCATCACCGTATCCCACGAATTTTGGCCAAGGAAAGCACGTGATGTTCCAATTCATTTGTAAGATTCATATCAAGTCAATTCTGAGCCGGGATACCGGCGATTGAGTAAGCCGCGGTCTCGATTAAATTGCCAATGCCAAACGAACAAAACGAATAGAATTCATGCAGAAGATTGTTGTCGGCCCACATGCAAATGGGACCGACCACGTTTTATATAGACTTTGACAAGCACGACTTGAGGAATTCCCGCGTTTATTTACGCGTTTTTTTTTTGGAGCTTCTCCTCTCACTCGTGAATTGTTCATTGAAGTCGTACCGTGTCCAATGCAATGTACACCAGGAAGAGGGAGTTTCGTGTCACCGCACAGCCTTCTGTCTTAAACTCGTCCGGGCAGCCCCTTTGATAATACCGTGCTCACTCAAACGTTCTATCAGGCATCAAACCATTGCACTCGAACCTCAATTTATTTATTCCGAGGGAATTCACTACTCAATCGTGTGTATTTCCCTCTTCTTTCTTCGTCCTTCCCCCTCTGGCGTGGCGCGCGCGGGTCGGCGGCGGCACCAGTCGTCAGTGTTTGTCGGGCTTTTGTACACAATCACGCTGGCGTTGAGACTTATCGAACGGGTTATGTTGGCCGCATAGTATTGGCTCGCCGGTAACGCTGTGTGTCATTCGGACACCTCTTTAACTCACGCTAACGTAATGCCACATCATGATGTTTGGCTCACTACACTAACCACTGGCATGGCGGCGAGGCACCGAGCGACGACCGACCAACCGACAGCCACACATAAACCACACACGCGAACACGGCGCTCGCGTTACGGGTTCGCCAACACTGTTGCTGCTCTCCTCCCCCTCGTTCTAAACCCCCTGTCCCTCCCGCTCGGCCCTCTCGCCGCCATTTTGGCGGTTAGAACAAACCAAATCCGCGGCAAGGGTGCCGCCGTCAATTAATCCTGATTGTATAAAATCTCCCGCAAAGCTTCAGATTAATTTTTCTCCTTGTTTACACGAATGTCGAGGGATTTTCGAGTCAAAGATCAACAAGCCATAAGACGTGAAAAGACTCAGGGACGACTGTCACGCAATATGTATACCTTCAATTTACCCGGCTCGGAAAGTCGATAACGCGCGCGCCATTCTCGCGAGTCTTTACGACAAGGCGCGAAGTTTGATTGTGCCCCCAACGCGCATCTCTGTCTGCGCAACGCGCCAAAATCGCCACTAAATTTTATTGTTTTATTTTCAGGAGAAAGACTCCTATGGCAACGAGGTGTCAAGATTAGCGAGACCACTGCCGGTGGAGTATTTATTGGTCGACGTACCAGCATCTACACCATTGACACCTCAATTCACATTCTTTGCAAGTGACAACGTCACTCCTTTCCCCGTGGAAAATAGGTGAGTCGACAATTATCTTTTAAATGAACCCAGTTATTAACGTAACTTGATTTTTCGACAGATTGGTTGATGGACAAGTCCAGGAATTCAGCGCATTATGCAATTATATGCAGCAATTTGGTCCAGATCAATTTCCGGAAGCTGTGTCAGACTTTCATTTGCTTCTATTTATCGCCACAATGGATATGCTGCCCATGAACGACCACATGCCTCCACTCTTGGAGGCAATCAAGGCAAATGATCGTCAAAAAGCACTAGAATGGGCCAGAAGCGAACATTGGGCTACCGTAGAGCAATTGATATCAGCCACTACTGCGTCTTCCCCTCTTTCATCGCAAACAAACGCCTTCGGCAGTGATTCAATGGGGTCGATTTCCACGCCGATGGGCGGTGGCGGTATTGGTGTTGGCGCTGGAGCAAACGTCAATGCTACACCGAATCAGCCACTATGGACCTGTCCCCATTGCACATTCTTGAATCCAGCCGAACTCATGTCGTGCGAGATGTGTAGTTTGCCAAGGTAATATACTCAGACTTTTTTTTACGTATACTTTTTTTTTAATTTCTAATTTGATTTTTTTTTGTTTCTTCACTTGTGCAGGATGTAGTGATTTAGGAGATGCCAAGATTATTTTTTCTTCCCGATCATTTCTTTTATTGAAAAGAAAAAAAAGTTCCTTATTATGTGTGCCTGGTTTTCGTGCTTTCATTCGTATGCCCACGGCATCAATTAAATTGCACCTGTAAATTGAAATTGTGGATTATCCTTGTAGGATGCTCCTCTGAGTCTGCCTTGTGTGAAAAAAGCTGAAATTGGGAAGAATCGAGAGATACATCCATACGACGACTGATTACAACTGATCTGCTATACGTAAAAAAAAGGCACCATAATTTAACGATTTTTATTTATAGAACTTTTAACAAGTGATAACTGTGATACAGGAGTGGAAGAAAAAATGCAAAGAGTAATGGTGCGACTGCTTGATAAAATTAATAAATTGTCCGTTGATCGTAAAAAAAAAAAAAAAAAAAAATGAATGCAAAACTTTAACCAGAGAGTTTTTAGGAATTCCTTGGTTGTAATCTATTTTGTCGGAGCCAATTGCCTTGGCCGGGTGATTTTTCTCGAGAACATCATTGGTTTATTGGTGATAAATAAAACGGCATAATATGATCTGATTACTTTTTTTTATTTCGTACCATAAAAATACAAAAGTCCATCATTTTAGTGATACTAGATAATCCCCTCCTATCCTACTGACGACGGAATCTATCAAACTTGAGACTTTTAACTCTTCATCTTCTATTTTATATATCTTCCTAACTAGCTTTACATCAGTAAACTCATTCAATCGTGAAATTGGTGTCAGCTGGCCCTTTAGATGGCATACAATTTTCTCTGCCAATACTTCTCTGTCGTCTTTATTGTGTATCAGAGCTATCAAGATATTTTTGTCATTGTCGTGGATGCCAAACTTTGTCAGAGACAATGAAATATTAGTTGAAGAAGAAATGGCATAAAGAATCTCAGTGAATAATGATCTTGTAATCAATCCTCCTGCGTGCTCTCTCAACGCAGCTTTATTAGCTGCCACAGCGATTTGAAAGGGATCCACAACAAGGGCTGCCTTCAAAATGCTGCACGACAACTCACCGGCTAAAATTTTCTTACGAATGTCTGATGTATTTTGAACATCTGTATATAAATATACCGTTAAATATTTCCCCGTCAGGGGATCCAGCTGCAGTGTGTAAGTATCCATAGTGCCTGCCACATAAAGAAGGTTATGTTTGGTGAATTACGAGACCAAGAAATAAACCACACATTGAGATAAATTAAAGGGATACACACTTCAATCCTCAAAGATATTCGTAAGTCAACATTAACTCATGTATGAATGTTAATCACGTCTTCAAATGTAGCAATAATGATTTATTAGCTGATTGCCCGTCTGTTTATGTATTATATGAAGGTGCAGTGACCTGCAGCGATATTGTCGTCACAACAATTCATGAAAATTGCCAGTATATATATACCCAAAAATTCTTATGATCGTTCCAAATAACGTAAAGATCAAATAAAATTTCCTCAGAATTAGGGAATAATGAATTCAGAGCTTCACACAGAGCTGATTTTAAAAGAAGAGACGATAGAACCACCAAGTGAAACCCTAGAATTTCTGGATGACAGCAAAATTGGAGTTCACGATGGCGCAGATGGATCCATTGGTATCAGACCTCGACCACTGATTTGCAAGCCAGAGAATGTCAACATTGACTGTAAGTCGGAGCCAATTGAGACTAAATGGCACTGGGCTCCAGGAGCATGGCAAGATGCTACTAGGACGAGTGCTTTTCAGCCCTACAAGCCTCCAACCTTACTTACAAATTTGCAAAGAGGAAATACAAAGACAGAGATTCCACAGCTGTATGCTGGCAGTGACATTACTTTCCACACTTTGGCTGGCCAAGGGGAATTGACAGCTGATCATCTACAATCAGCCCCAATAGATGCTCCTGATGACAATGGCTTGACAGGACTGATGTGGGCTGCTGCTCATGGTCAACTTGGAAGTGGAACGCAGTTGCTCAAAGCAGGAGCTGACAAAAATCATAGAGGATTCAATGGAGAAACAGCCCTGCATCTAGCAGCATCGTATGGGCACCATGATCTTGTAAAATTGTTGCTGAACCATAATGCTGATGTCAACGTCAGTGATGAGGTACTTTATTAATTGTTTTTTGTTTAATAAAAATATAAATTATCTGAAGGTTATGGACAGAAAAATGATTTTTTACAGGAAGGTAATACACCATTAATTTATGGAGCTTATGGAGACCATCCTCACGTGTGTTACGAGTTATTGACCAGGGGAGCTGACCTCACCCATAGAAATGCTCATAATATCAGTGCCTACCATGCTGCTGTCTTGAATAAATCGAATACCGCAAAAGCAGTAATTGAAAATTATTTAATGCAACATTGGGTAGTGTAACGAAATCAGGAGACCAAGAGTATTGTACATATTGATTAAAAATCGTAATTTTTATTAAGAAAAAAAACCAAAGCATAAGGTTTTTCAGTCTAGGTATATATTTGCCTCAGTGATATACATCCTAAAGTAGTATTTAAAAAAAACAAGAAAAAAATGCATAATCGATGTAACATGATTGTTGGATGGTCTGACGATGGGTCGTAGAAAGTCCGAAGTAATCAGTATCAAGTATCTTCTTTATTTCAAAACATTTTATCCTGTTTGGCATGAAAAAAAAATTTCACCATAGAATTAATTATTTCCAATCACGTCGCCTACATAAAGTTATTTATGAATAAAGAAGAGAACGACAATGTTTGACGCAGTATGCAAAATTACACCACTTCGTAATTCTCCGTAAAGAATACAGTTTCCACCGAGTGCTTCACAGGACTCTGATCCTCAACCAGCAGTACATCAATGATCTGTAAAAAAATAACATTGTATCCTAATTCATGAGTATGTTTGAGAGTTTTCTAAAGTACAGTACCTTAATTTTGGCATATGATGTTTTGGAGGCAAACGACACACGAAGAGGGAAAAAGTCAGAAGGGGTCGAGGATGGTGCCGAAAATTCCATGGAACCAGATTTCGTGGATGCATCCACGAGTGGCAAAGACCATACAAGCATATTTTTTCTTGGCTCGTGGGTGTATTCACCATCGCACTCGCCTACTACTGGATTGCAGCCTATAGGCAATGGAATGTTTATCTGCACGTCATTCAGCTCCAAATCAGTTTGCTCCAGCTCGTATTCAATATTAACGTCACATCCATTCTCTCCATTTTCTGAAGGCCAACAGTTAACTAAAAAAAGAATAATAATAAGGTATTATTAATTGTGACTATCCGGATAATTGTTGTAATTGATGTAGACTTACTGGAGATGGGTAATGCTGTCTCGTCTTGAGACTGTAATCTCCATTTCAACACGCCCACGTCAGTGTTCAAGGGGAATGGTCTCGTCGGGATTTTCAAGCCGATTTGCCCGTGTGTTCTGAACAAATCTTTATCTACATTCGGATGTGTCTGTAGCTGCACACCTCGTGTATCTTTATTCTCCAACTGAACACGTATTCGTCCCCATTTCTCGTCAGATATATTCAGGGTCACTAATCCATGCAACTCAAAATGTTGCACACCACCGTCACGACCTATACGGACGTTTAATTTTTCTTCTTGTCTCAACTGCACGCTGAAGATGAAATAAAAATACATTTGTTAGTTAGAAAGTCTATAAAGCCACACTGACGTATGTAAATCGATAATTCGATTCTTACGGTTCTGTGTTAATTATTTGTTGTGTGGTAGCCGTAACCTTGGCGTCCATTGCTTTTACATTGGTCACCACTGTTTCACCTTCTTCCTTCAGTTGATCTACGAATGAATCCACATCGCGTACTTTCCCTCCTAATTTCATTGCACCAGATCCAGAAGATATCGGTTTTCTATAAAATTAATAAATTAAATTTTCACGTAAAATCCATTAATACATATAATTGTGGGCCTCGAAAGTAATTGACTTACGAAGTCGATGTGTAGCTGGGTTTAACAGGCTCAGGAACGAAATTAGCAGAATCTCCAACAGTTGGAGTAGGAGTGAAGTTGCCACTGTTATTGCCGTAACCACCACTGAATCCTGAATTCTTCGGGCCGCCCTTCTTGTTAGCCTCCATTCTCTGTCTCTGCAATTCCTTTGCCTTCTCCCTCATCTTATTTTTCGCCTCGCGCTCCTGTGTGAATCTCACAGCATTATACACTCGCTCTTCGTGAGAATCCATCTCTACGAAAGTTCTGATCTGTGCGAGATTTACACTCTCCCGGTATCCAAGAGCGACAATCTCATCAAAGGCAAATATTAAGTTAAATGCATTCTCTGCTACTTCCGTTTCGTCCATCGATTTACAACACTCTGGAATCTGTTGATAGATAAATACAGAAAATTATTTTTTTTTATATTCTGGTGATTCTTTGAAATACTCACCACTCGTGCAAACAATCGGAGTGTCTCCAGGTCTTCCAGGATATTGCTAGCCTTTGTCGTGATTAAGAGCATGTACAATTTCTCCAAAGGCTGATAAACGTATCTCACTGATTCTGTTTCGACAAAAGTATGTTGTTTTCCGGTGCTCATCAACTTGGGGAATGCAGCCAATAGACCTTCTATCCTGGCCTTTGTCATTTCCACAAACTGACGGGATATAATAACTAGAACATGATTATTATCGTGTCAAATGGAGCCTAATGACGGTATACAGTATACAGCATGGAAACTGTACATTGTAATATTGGTTATGTTAGAATATGCTGCAAGACAATTGTCACACTCACTTTTCCCCGTCTTCGTGCATACTGAGGCCGCTATAAGTACCTGAAAATTGAAGCAATATCCAACAATTAGTGAAATTCATGACGATCAACGATAATAGAAGCGAATAAATCACATCACGATGGCAGATGACGTTCGTGATCTTGACGATCAAACAGTCCGACTTGTTAAGAGTTTTTTGTTTTATACTAGGGTTATCGTGACTTATGATTTATAGACAAAACGTTTCAGGAATTTACCATTTTGATGCACCGATTATTGTTTCCGCAGGCGGTGTAATTATTAACCTAATGAAATGTTGAATTATGCCAGCGTATCCTCAACATATCACATCAGAAAACCAACTATCGCAGAGGGCGCGCTTTAGATGACGTGTTCAGACGTGACGTTTATGCGAAGTTCTCACAAAAGCGGCAACAAATAAAAAGCACGGCCACATCAAAGTATTTCCGAAATTAATTTTCACGTCAACATGATTCAATGTACTTTTGAAAAGATGATGATGATGGTTACACATATATTACATCAGGCAGATCTCAGCTAATAGAAATTATATGCTCCAATCGTTCTAATCACTTCCTGTTTCGCCATTCGAACACATCCGTTTTTCCTAATAATGATCTTGAGCTTATTATATCTGTTAATCACGATTTAAATGCACTCACACATGCTCTCGGAACTTGTGTGTGATAAAAGATTGTAATGGATAATCTTTCACAGCAGGTATGTTTCTTGCAGGATTCGATTTCTTGTAGTACGAATTTTTATTATTTAATTTTGTATTTCTGCTGTACAGATTGATGAAATTGAAGCATTGGCAGCTATTTATGGAAACGACTGGCACGTAGAGGATGAAGAGAATAGGGCTTACAGTGTCAACATTGAAAATGGTGAGAAGTCAGTGAAGCTCTACTTGAAATTACCGAATGATTACCCTTCATCTGCTCCACCATTCTATGAGCTATCAGCTCCATATTTGACAACGGAGCATAAACAACATATTAGTCGTCTTCTCGAGGAGGTATACTTGTAGGTTTCAGAATTTTTTTTTGTTATATTTTTTGCATTTTACCTTGACTATCAAGTGTCAGATTTTATTAACATAATAGAAGGGAATTTATTTAGATCTTTTAATGGCCAAAATGTCCTATTCCAATGGATTGAGAGAATCAGAGAAGAATTGCAAGCTTCAAGTCTGCAAAACCTCGTCAGTTTGGAGGAGAATCCAATGCCACATGACATTATGGAACCGCAGATAATTAGCAATAAAAAATGTCCAATAATCTATCATGGAGATGTAATTGTAGATAGGAAGAGCTCTTTTCAAGGACATGCAGCAGAAGTCTCTTCTATCGAAGAAGTCAAGTAAGTTCTCTATTTTTTGGCATCGTTCAATTATAGATATATAAAATTACATAAATTCATTTTTTCAGACTAGTGCTGAAGAAACTGCTTGATATGAAAAAGATTGAACAAGCTACGCATAACATGCACGCCTATAGGATATATCAGGAAAAGAGCAAAAGTTTCTTACAAGACTATGATGACGATGGTGAAAGCCAAGCTGGAGGAAGATTATTGCATTTTTTACAGATAGTTGATGCAAAGAATATCATTGTTGTCGTTTCACGGTGGTATGGAGGCATACATTTAGGACCAGATAGGTTTCGACATATAAATAATGCAGCTCGACAGGTTCTGGAAGCTGCAAATTTAATAAGCAGGAATAAAGATCACAAGAAATGAATCTGTACATATGTAAATAACGATATCTTTCATTTAACAATGATCGAATTATTTTTTACAGCCAAATATTTCCCATCCAATGATTCTCTACGTATGGTCTTACATTTTTTTTGTGTATCTAATTATGACTAGCATAAAAATAGTACTTTTACCGTTAGTTAAATTTATATGTGCGTATTGCACTCTGTGTAGAAGCCGCGATAAATTATCGTAATTAATTGAATAGATAATTTGTGTCACCCACTGCATATAATAGATAACGATTAAATTAGCCTGTTTCACGATGCAGTTATAGATAAAAATATTCGATTTGTTCGAATGGCTACGGTATGAGAGCTAAAAATTGTGCGAATAATCGGGAAAACAATGTCCATGCTCCTCCTGTATGTTGTCAGTTGGATGATGAGTTGAACATTCTATTCGATCGAGGATACAACGACCCAGTCTTCGGCTTCATCGCAAATTGCAGACGACACAAATTCCTTAGAGAGAACTGCAACAAAAATGGATATATATATATATA
>JABSMT010053495.1:0-11994 GCA_018902335.1 Eumacrocentrus americanus
CGCCGAGTCAATGAAGTCAGCCATTTTGTTTATAAAAACTAGTAATCTATTAAATTAAACAATAAAAACTGAATAATAAACGTTGCAAAATGCACTAGCCGCCATTATGACGTCACTACGTCTCTCTTCACCCCCCCTTTGGCAAGAGAAAATGCTAAATGTCCCTAGGAAACTCCCTAGGTAATGCGCGCGCACCCGCGCCGCGGCGGGTTTGCGCATGCGTGATTTTCAAATTAGACGAGATGTTTTAATATCGATCAGTGTTGATCTGCACTATACTAATGTGCACGTCATAACTCGTAAGTGCCGTAAGCGATCGTGAGCACGTGTATATCACCAACCGTCGTGTATTGCCTTCATTTCATCTTAGTGTATCGATAATTCATACAAAATGGGGAGAGGACGGAGATACAAGCCAAAAAAGAATTTCGCTGAAAAACGACGCGATAAACAAATGGTAAGAAGAATCATTCTGCAACAATTACCCAAATCTCAACGATTTGAGGTTATGTTGATTTGTCTGCACCTCATGAACTATTATTTTCTATATACTTATATTTATTGTGTTGCAGAATAAAGAAGAATGGGACAAAAGGCCTCAAAGATGTTACGCTGATATCATAAGAGAAAATAAGGATTTTGAGACTTATTACAAAGCACAATCAATAGTATCAGAAGATAAATGGGAATTATTCATGACGACAATGCAGGAGAATTTGCCGGTTGCTTTTCGAATCACTGGCTCCAAAGCTGAGACAAAAGCTCTATTGAAAATTATTAAAGGAGACTTATTCGAGGAGATACTCAATACAAAATTGGAAAGCGACAATGGCATTCCCAATGAAACTGAGAAAATGCGACCACAGTCTCTGCCCTTCTACCCAGACGAATTGGCTTGGCAATTACAGTTGACACGAAAGGACATCAGGAGATCAGAAGCATATTTCAGACTGCATAATTTTCTAATATCTGAGACAAGCAGTGGAAGCATCAGTAGACAAGAAGTAGTCAGTATGATACCACCATTGGTGTTGGATGTGAAGCCCTGGCACAAAGTTCTCGATATGTGTGCTGCACCAGGATCGAAAACAGCACAATTAATAGAGATGATTCATGCTGATGAAAATGTCCCTCATCCAGAGGGTTTGGTCATAGCTAATGATCTGGACAATAATCGATGTTACATGCTTGTGCATCAAGCTAAAAGATTGAATAGTCCAAATATTCTTATAACTAATCATGACTCTTCAGTTATGCCAAATTTCAAGATTACCAATTCTGATGGTAGCAGAGGACAATTGAAGTTTGATAGGATATTAGCAGACGTTCCTTGCAGTGGAGATGGTACAATGCGTAAAAATCCAGACATTTGGTGTAAATGGACACCAGCAAATGGCAATAATTTGCATGGAATTCAATACAGAATAGCAAAACGAGGATTAGAAATGTTGGCAGTTGGTGGGAAAATGGTATATTCAACTTGCTCACTAAATCCTATTGAAAACGAAGCAGTTCTTCATCGTATTTTCATGGACACTGGCGATTCTGTGCGCTTACTCGATGGCAGGGAATTTGTACCAGGACTCAAGTGTGATCCTGGTGTGAGTCATTGGTTGCCAGGATCGAAAAATATGGAATTTTATAAATCTTTTGACGAAGTACCTGAGCAGTATCAGACACAAATTCGACCAAAAATGTTTCCTCCGAAGCCTGAGGATGCTCTTAAATTCAATCTCGAGAAAAGCATGAGAATACTACCGAATCATCAAGATACTGGAGGCTTTTTCGTCGCAATATTGGAGAAAGTGAAGCCATTGCCTTGGGAAAATGCCTCAACTCTCGTTAGTAATCCAGAAACACCAGTGGAAGCAAAGGAAACTGATAAGGACAAAGAGTTGAGCTTGGAAGAAGAGGTCGAATTGGAAAAGAAGAATGTTGATAACAAACGAAATCTGGAAGAACCATCTAAGCCATGGGGACCACAGAGGAAACGCAAACGAGTCGTTGGATATCGTGAAGATCCATTCGTCTTCTTCAAGGACGAGAAAGAAGATGTATGGCCATCAATTAAGTAAGTTCACATATTCACACATTTAAATGTTATTTCCCGCTTATTTCTTATGCTCTTCTTGTTTTTCCACAGAGAATTTTATGGTATATCAGACGAATTGAATCCTCGTTGTCTTCTTGTTCGTTGTCACGAGGGAAAGAAGAAGAATATTTATTTCACTTCGCCAGCTATTCGCGATATTGTTCTATGCAATGAAGACAGCGTGAAAATGATTAATACTGGGGTAAAAACCTTTGTACGTTGTGACAATAAGAACATGAAGTGCGCCTTTCGATTGGCACAAGAAGGAATGCGAAGCATTTTTCCGTATGTCAGTGAAGGTCGTAAAGTCGAAATTTGCAAGGAAGATTTAATAATGCTTCTACAAAATGACGATCCCCACACGCCTCCGGAAATTGAAAAACTGAGTGCAGCGACCCAGGAGCGACTGAAAGAATTTGGTATGAAATTTATGCAGTGAATACATCTATTTACTGTTTAGAAATGAATTAATAATTTTATGACATTAATATAATGATTTTTTCAGCTTCAGGAAGTTGCATTCTGCTGTATAAAGAAATGGATTCCAATAATCCAGATCCATTGAAGTTGGAAATGGTTGGATGGAGAGGAACAATGTCCTTGAGGGCGTACGTTCCCACTTGTGATGCAATCCATTACTTACGATTACTTGGAGCTGACTGTTCAAAATTCGGTAAAGAAAATTCTCATCGATACTATTATTCTAATTCAAAAATTATATTTTGTCTAAACTCCATTTGTTTTATTTTAATTGATAGAGAAAAATAAATTCGAAGAGAACCGAAATGCAAATAAATCGGTCTCGGAGAATGGTGATTCGTGCCTAAATGTTGACGCGAAGGATGACGACGCTGCGAGTAATGAAATGATTACTGATGAGCCAACGGAGGCAATTGTGGCTGAAGAAACTGCTTGAGTTATGAGTAACATTTTTTGGTGAGCTTAGTGGTTTTTCTTTATTTTTCCACCTATTTTCTATAGATAATTCATAAAATCATCCTGAGTTGGAATGCATGTTCCATTTTTTAATGGGTTTTTTTTTCAATGATCGTCGAAAAATTACATAAACTGTTACATTTAATCGTCTGTCTCAATTATTCAATTTTTATCGTCCTTCGTTTGGTGGTATTATCAAGCAAGGTAGTCGAAAATTAGAAATTTGGCCGGATACAGAGGTATTTATTTCTATTTGCAGTGGCGATTATGATTGAAATTTTTCGCTGAACGTATTTTTTCCGTTCTGGCGTTAAATTTTGTTTTTGTTTTATTGCTGCATTAGAATTATTTGAGAATCAGATTTATCGAAGACAATACACCTGATATCTTCATACATACATCGCATTCCTCTGCACTCATAACTTCAGCGTTTTTCTACTTATTAGATCTAAAGGACGGGCGTTTCTCTATTAAAAACTTTAATAGATGTATAAATATGCAAAAACATTACATCCTGAGTAACAAATACATAAACTATAAAAGAAAAAAGGGGATCAAAATTCTCTACACTTCGAATCAATCCACAAACATGGATTGTACCAACTAATGCTAGTAATCTCTTCCTGTTGGAGATGTCAATTTTCCTCCCAGATTTTGAGACTTTGATGGCGATTTTGTGCCTGGAATAAATAAAAAAAAATTTTCATAGTTTATAAATCGTAAAAAATATTTCTTTTAAAAATGAATCGTACAAGTTTTACTGATTTTGTTTCGTGGATTATTTGTGCATGGATTCTCGCCCATGAGATGTTCCCTCCATTTATTTTGATTGACGAGAACATGGCAGAGTGGACATCGATCATATCCGTCAATTGGTTCTATTGAAGAATTATAATATTTTTATTAACTATAGAATCTCAAAAATAAAAGAAAAATAATACAGAGATAACATACTTGTGCATTTGTCATCTTTTGAATGGTCTGGAAAACATTTTTCCAACACAGCCTGCTTGCATGTGTCGCATTTGACGTAATTATTTCTACGATCACATTCATTAAGCAAGTGTGAATTAAGATACGAGACTTCTACGACTTGTTTGCAAGACTCACATCGAGTCAGCATTGGACAGCTTCGCCAATAGTGGATATTCAAGCCTTCTTCTGAATATGCCTGGCCTTTCGACAGACAGAATATACACAATCTGGAATGAATCGTTTCAATTATTTGTCTTCTCTTCCCTAAAACATCACAAAATATATGTAAAAAAAATTTTACTTGTCGCCTTTGTGATCACCACTGTTATCTGATGGTGATGTGACGTCTATTGAGCTTTCTGTACTAACTGGAACAGGACTCGTTCGTGGTGGCGATTTAGTTAGATTCGAAACATTATTATCAATGGATTTAGTACGAGTAGGAGTTACTGTAGAAGTCTGTGCTGACTCGAGCTCTTTCTTTCGTTGATCTGTCAAATCAAACTCATGAAAGAGTTGACGATACAATAAATTTCTTCTTGTAATATCATCGTCTGGAGGGAGTTGTTTGCGCACTAATCTTGGATTAACTTTGTATACCAAGACTAGAATTCTTTCTGAAACTTTCCTGACAGCTTCAGCTGGATGATGTAAGCCAGAAGAGCCGAGCTCCGAGAGTGTACGACACGTGAGGCCACTGCAACAATTACAATGTCTTATCAGAGCAAACGAATGTGAATATCCGAGAACATAATTTTTGAGGAAATATCAGACTTTCATGTGCAATTTAAACATCACGACTACATAAATGTCTAGACCATTCCTCAAAAATATTTGACTACACAATGGGATTATTTATTCTTTTGTGAAGAATAAAAGAAAGATTTTGTTTGTCACCTCTGCTTTTCGGTGGAAATGCCATGATTCAAAATAAGCTGCTCTACCATTTCTAATCGACTTAATGCTAGTCTTTGATGGGTACTGCTACTGACTGGACGACTCAAGTGGACCGGAATTATGTGAAGCTCTCTGACGCATTTGCAATCAGCCATGCTTAAGATTGTGTGAACTGCCATGTTGTGTATTCGTGGAGTTGTATCTCCAGATTTAGTCAGAAGTTCTGGAAGCAATCTGTCTACACTGCGAGAAATTTCTGCTGACGATACTCTGAAATGAGTAGATAAAATGAATTCAGTAGTGAAGCGGTAAAAGAACTCAAAAATTATGCAAAATTTTAGACACTTTCATTTTTACAAATATTTCGAAAACATTGAGAGATACGAAAAAATTTTATTGAACCTTTTTTGTAGGGAATTGAATTCTCTACAAAAAAGGTCCTTTGCATTTTTCTTGTATCTTACATAGTTTTCGAGATATAATCAATTTTGTCAAAGATGTTAATGAAAAAATGAAAAAGTCATCTCGACTTATCTCCTTTTAGCGCTTCACTACTGAATTTATGTATGGATCATCATTTTATTTAAGTAATTAATAACTATATTTATACCTATCAATGGCAAATTCAGAGAAGAAAATCCTTATCAATTGTGCTGCCAGACTGTAAACACTGAAGACTTTGTCCCTCAGAGCTCTGTGTAATAATAAAATTGCAGCTCTTGCAGTCTTGTTAGCCGAATGCTTCGATACTTCTGGATCGAATTTTCTCAACTCCTCTTTCAGAACCATCAAGCCTTCCTCCTTATCCGTAAATTGTTTCGAGTAGAATTTCTCAACCTAAACGGTAAAATTCATTATGATTTCATTGCTTTTTCTTTTCTAAATATTAATTAATTTTATTACCATGTCCATTCCAAAAACGGCAATGGGCAATGCAGCTTGCTTCTTCTCTCTATCGTTGAGCTTTGAATTGACTTTAACTTCGCTAGTGTCCAAGTGACACTCCCTCGTGAACTCATTAGTGTGCGAACTGTGATAGAGTATTTTATTTGTTATCATGAAATCAAGGGGAATGATGTAGAAAACTTACTGTCGAAGAGCTGGAATTGTTCTCTCTTCGTATGCTTCATAACTAGATCGAAGAGAAGGCCCTGCAGATTTGGTTTTTCTCCTCAATGATCCTGTATTTCGAGCAGTGTGTCTTTCTAGAACACCGTTCGGTGGACTATCAGTGACTTCTATATTGAGAAAAACCGAATAGAGGATTATTAAATTTTTGGTAGCGAGTTCTATGGGCCAATATTTACCTGGACTGTGAGGTTTCTGATGTAAAGGAGACACAGGGGGTTGATGAGCTGGTCCAGTAGGTGAAAGAGCTCCATCACGATTGGGTGGAACTACTAGTCTTGGAGGTGAAAGAATATCTTCAGGGACAACTATAGTGCTAGATGCACAAGCTTCAGTTGTGATAGGTTCTTTTCCATCCACAGATGAAATATTATTTTTTTCCAAAGGCTGAAGCAATTAATTCATATTAATTACTATTCTAGACACTTAATAATTACAAATTGTACTTATTATACATTTCATAAAGCTCTTCAATTACCCCATTGATCTCAAGTAAATCATCGACTTCCAAGCTCTGGTAAACTTCTTGTCTATACTTTTGCGCCTGGGCCTTCTTCGCCTTTGCCTTATCATAGTCCTCTAAAGCTATTGCATACTTCTTCTCAAGTTCATACTTTCCCAGACGTTCACCAGCTTTTCGCAGTATCTCCATAGCAACTTTCAGCTTTGATGCATATTCAAATCTTTCTTCTGATAAAAAGCAAAACAGAAAAACATATGAATCTCTCTCTGAATGATTTAGAGATTCATTTAAACTTTATATTCACCTTCAGCAGCTTGCAGCTTCTTAGCTTCCATTTGTCTGATAATTTTTGCCACCTCTCTGTCGACATACATCTCAAAAGCTAAATCGTCATACGGTGAAGTATAGTGAGGATTGTAGGGAGCATCTCCTTGGCCACTCATCTCTTGTGTGTACGGCTCACCGATGATATTTATGGCGATAAGTCCTACCTAGAAATCGCAATAGGATTATCAGTACCGTATTCGATTGAATTGAAATGTACAATGGAGTGCTTTGGACCATTCTGTACCTGTTCATGTACATTGTGAGCATTTCGGTGTGGTTTGTGAAGCCGGAGCTTCAGTGAGAGAGCTTCCGTTTCCGGAAGAGCGACGCTCTTCAATTCCCGGCTTTTGTAAAGGGTTGATTCGTTATCAGACAATGTTATATAGCCCAAATAACTGAATGAGGTGTTAACAGAAGCATTTTCTTCTTGCGTTGTCCATATCTCTAATTTTTCAGCTGAAAGAAAACATTCATTGATTCATCTAAATTTCTGTTCAAGCATGTAGCGAGAGAGTGATGAATGTCTACTGCTATCTATTCATATATCTATTCAACGGATTGGCGAGAATGCAAAGTTCTAAGTTTTGCTCGCGTGATGTGAATTTAGTTCAAGGCTGCTTCCGTGAGAAATTAGACATTCATTAACTCGCCAATCACAGAAAGTGAAATGGAGAGAAACGAAGATATGAGTAATAGTGGAATTAAATTTGTCTTTCGGTATGAAGGCATGTAATTTTTTAAATTATGTTTTCTTCTAGTTTGAACTTACGTATAAGGTATTGATGAGCAAGGACCTGTATCCTCGTGAGCTTTGCTGGTCCATGAAGACGTAGGATGAGTTCCTGAGGATATCCGCATCTTCGAGCACTCTGCCAGCCTCGTACAGTTGGTCCATGGACGTTTAACTCGAGAGACGAGTGTCTCTCCTCCTCGCCTAATGATTAAATCAGAAATAAAATTATTTTTTTTTATCACTCTCAGCGACATCCACATGTCTAAACGCTCTGACGTTTCACGCATGTGTTCAATAAACATTATTTCGTGGATAAATGAAGGATTTCTAAGAGGTTACTCGTTACGTAAAAGCAATAAAATTTCATTGAGCATGTAAGTTATAAATGATTTAGAGCTTACTCGTGGCGTATACAATGTTGAATCCAATTTTCCTTGGCATTCTCAAGAATTTAAGCTCGTCAGAGATGACGAGGCCAGATTAATAAGAATATGAACAACTATAACCGTGAGGAATGTCAAATCTAAAAGGCACAATCATCTCATAGCTCGAATGTGTGTCTGGGTGCTGGCAAATTCACCCCGGCGCAGAGCCAACCCCGCGAGGGCGTCTGATCAAGGCAAAGCTTGCGCCTGAACTGACTGCTGCATTGGCTCTATTCCCTGCGTAGAAATCTCACACGAATTTGTAACATTCTTGCATGTATTTCATGGGAATACTTCCAATTTATCTGCATATTTTTAAATAATTTTTTTTAACTATTCCACCGATAAATCCAACTAATTCAAGACAAATTTACAGTTTCAATTCGCTATTTTTTCGATTAAACATTGTAATTCTGTCCTTAAGCGGTAAAAGAAGATAAGTAGAAAATTATCGAAAATTTTAGACACTTTTATTTTCGCAAATATCTCGAAAACTTTAAGAGATACGATAAAATCTTATTGAACTTTTTTTATAGGAAATTGAATTCTCTACAAAAAAGGTTCTATGCAATTTTGGCGTATTCCGCCGAATTTTTGAGATATAATAAATTTTGTGAAAGATTTCAATGAAACTTTTTGATCGACTTATCTCCTTTTACCTTTTTGAAAAGATTTTATAAAGAAATCATATTTTGTTTGCAAAAGTTAATGCTCAAAATTAATTAAACATCATTAAACTCTTGCAATGTAGTGCAATGTATGTTTGAATAGTTAACGACTACTATCATTGCCTTGAAAATAGATACCTTTATCATTTATACTTGGCAGAAAAGTTATTGTCTAGTAGACTTGAGCAAATTTACTCTTTCAATTCACGACAAAATATTCACTGCGATTCTTAATGGATCAATAACTGGAGGCTGCTTGACGTCACAGAGGGTGTGGCGAGGGTGGATGGGCTCGTGCAAATCGTTACTGATGCCCTGTAGATAGTTGCATCCACGTGGAAAGGCACGTGGAAATTAATTTTCATATTTTATCAGGGTATTCATAATAATGGACATTGATTTATTCCTGTCAAAGCAGTCGGCTTTTGACTATATATATATTTATTTAATCAAATTTTGTACAAATTGCTGACAATTTTATATACACATCGTGATTAAGTGGAATGCTCTGTGAATGCAATATGAGTATTTTTCGTTTCATGTAGTAGCAAATAAATAGATGAGTCCTTTGACAAACTGGATAATTTCCGAACCACCAAGCTTGGACTCTCCATAAACTCTATCAACAAACGAGATAGGCACTTCTCCAATTGTACAATTGAACTGTCTTGCTCGAACCATCATTTCCATTTGAAATACATAGCCTTTAGAGACACATGATTCGATCAATTTTTGCAGAACATCCTTCTTATATAGCCTGAGAAGAAATTCAATTTTGTTACTAAGACTTGTTTAAATATTGCAGAATTAGGTAATAATAAAGACTCTTTACCTAAAGCTACCAGTAAGATCACTAACGCCAGGTCTCAAGAGAATTTGAGTCAAGAAATTAGCACCTCTACTGATCAATTTCCTCTTGAAATCCCAGCCATAGACCCCACCACCATTAACATATCTCGTGCCAGTGACAATATCAAGCTTGGCGTCTCGTTGCAGTTTAATCATTTTAGGGATGAATTGTGGCTATAACAGAAGCAAAATCAATTACTTCAGTCATTCCATTACTAAAATAGAAATCGAAATTAACGTTTTAACAGGCTTTTCTTACATGATGCGATAGATCTGCATCCATAATAACAATATAATTTCCACTGGCATGCTTTATCCCATGAATATAAGCTGTGCCAAGACCAAGTTTTTTCTCTCTCGGTCTCAAGAGAATTTTATGCTCTCCATACAGCTTTTGCAGCTTCTTTGCCATCTCCAATGTCCCATCAGGAGATCCATCATCGATAATGATCACCTCATAAGCAGCATCGCTGTATAAATTAATACAAAATTAATAAAACAAACAATCATTTACTGGCCTAGACAATTTAAAATAATATTTAATTAAGTTTCAAAGAGTAAAAATAAAGACCAAAAGAGGTTATGTTTCCACTACTTACAATTCTTCCATGTATTTCACAATGAGCCATACAATTATTGGTAAATTTTCCACTTCATTGTAAGTGGGTAAAAGAATAGAATATTTATCCTTTTCACAGGGTTTTTTGCTGTCTCCCTCCATCATATTTTGCTGTACTACTGTATGTATCTCGTCCCTGATGCCACGACCACACTCGAACCGTGAAACTGCAAAATAAGATAATAATAATATAAATATACTAACCAATGATGCCAAGAATCGTATTAAAAAGGAACAGTTATCATTTAAAAATCGTCAACGATATTCGTTGTAGAATATGTGAATTAAAAAAAAATTCTTTTGTAACCTAAAAATGCATTACCAAAGCGCTGCACCTGATTTTTAGAGGTTAGAATGCATTGTAGATCCAGGATCAGCCGGTCAAGTGCATTACAACCTGCTCCATATGGGAATTAACCCCACCTGCACTCTCAACATTGCCATTTGTTTGGAATTTTTGCAATTCTATGCACACCAAGCCATCAACAATGATGTGCGGGCTCAGCAATACTTTAATTATTAGATAACTGTATAAAGTGTACAGAGGAAAGAAAGATGGGCAAAACGACAAAAGTAATTGTCTGTGGAATGAAAGGCGTAGGCAAGACAGCATTATTGGAGCAGTTAATTTATGGGAATGTTACTTCAAAAACTGTAAGTATATAGGTTATGTTTAATAGACTATGATGTTAATAACATAATAGGAATAGGATTTATTGACTAGTTTGTTTAATTATTTAGAATAGGATGTTATAGTTCTATTGGTTATTTTTTATTTTGTTTTCGATTAGGAAATTCATCCGACAATTGAAGACATCTATGTAGCTAACATAGAGACTGATCGTGGTACCAAGGAGAAAGTTAGATTTTATGATACAGCTGGATTGGAAGCTTTGCAGACGAATACAAATAATCAACAATTGGCACGACATTATCTTGGCTTTGCTGATGGTTATGTGCTTGTTTATGATACTGCCAAACCAGAATCTCTAGATGTTCTCGTTCCGCTCAAAAAAGACATAGACAAGAATAAGGATAAGAAGGAGATCACTGTGATTGTTATAGGCAACAAGAGTCAGCTTGATTCAGTTCATTCACAAAATTTAGAGAATACAGCGAGTAAAGCTGCTAATTGGTGTACTAGAGAAAAGATAAAGCATTTTGAGGTAAATGTCATGGATAGGACAAGTTTGTATGATGCATTTGTGTATTTGTCATCAAAGTTAAATCCAATTCAGAACAAAAGTACATTCCCACAATTGAGCATGGGTAGAAAAAATGTAAAGGCTGAAGCTACATGATTGCTAGAAGTCATTGGAGCTCTACTTAGATCTTAGAGAGAAAGAGAGAGAGAGAGAGAGAGAGGGTATTGCAATATTTTATAGGTACTGCATTATTAGCATTTACAATCGTTGATGATACATATATATATTGGATATCCATGACCTTTGATAAATAATTCATGTACATATTGTTAAAGGATCTGAAAATTATGATGATTCACTTCACTATAAAGATCTGATTTTATTGAAGTAACTAAGCGTATATATATATATATACGTGATTGAGACAAATATGACAAATAATTATGGCAACGTACTTACATCATAATATTTCCCTGAGCAGATTATATCACAACGAATTTAATCAGTACAAAATCTTATTCATATTATCTATTTACGTAGACTTGCTCGACATATATTGCATTTTATGTTTATACCCACAAAATAGAGTAAATTAATTCAGTAGTAAAGCGGTAAAAAGTAGATTGCTCAAAAATTATGAAAAATTTTAGACACTTTGATTTTTACAAATATCTCGAAAACTTTGGAAGATACGAAAAAATCTTATTGAACCTTTTTTGTAGGAAATTGAATTCTCT
>JABSMT010053506.1:0-11991 GCA_018902335.1 Eumacrocentrus americanus
AAAAGTCCAATTCAGAATATAACTCCAAAAATTATGAAAAATTTTAGACACTTTCATTTTTACAAATATCTCGAAAACGTTGAGAGATACGAAAAAATCTTATTGAACCTTTTTTATAGTAAATTGAATTCTCTACAAAAAAGATCCCTTGAATTTTTGTTGTATCTCGCATAGCTCTCGAGAAATCATCAATTTTGTCAAAGATTTTAATGAAAAAAATTATATCTCGACTTATCTCCTTTTCTTCACTACTGAATTTAAAACGTTGAATATTGTCGGGCGCTCCTCCTCGTCACCTCCTCCTCCTCTTCCTTAAACTCGAATTGACTCGACCATCGCACGCACGGTAGGCAAAAATACGTTTATGTAGTTCAAGGACGAATTTCTTTGCACGACGATTATATTATATGTGGTCACTCTCGAGAGCCAGATGCCAATTTTTTTTCCAGCTGAGTATATAATTTTTTTATGCTTGCAAAAAGAAATTTATTCATATATAACACCTGAATTTTTCATTGCAGGTGCAATGTTAAAAAAAATTAAATTAAAAAATAATCGTGAAAAATCCCTGAAGACGTAAGTCCAGGACGGAATTATTGGTCAATCCTCTGCATTGCCCAATATAATGCGGGTAAGCACAGGGAAAATCGTGGACGCAATTGCGCAAGGAGTCGATGCAGTAGCGGCGTCATCGCGTAAGTGCAATGCGACGCTGCGTAACGACAACGCGGGCGTGGTATGGATAACTGACCTCGTCGAGCAGGCCACCGCCTTCACCTTCGCAACAAGTCTGCTCTTCCCTAGGCCTGTCTGTCGGCGCCGTTCAGCTCCGTCGATCTCGACATACGCTCCTCATTACTCCTCGTCGTCACAGAGCGCAACCCGATGATTGAGGGAAATATAATATGTACAGGGTCCTTGAAAAATGAATGAAAAGACAAGGAGATAGACAGATAGTCTGGGGGTGAAGTGAAGAAGCTTGACGGAGACTATATAATATATATATATCTCTGAATATTTATTATATATATCTTGGAGGATTCAGAGACATTTTCTTAGGGTGCCAAGACGCTTTGACTCAGCCCTCAGACCTTAGACTTTGGGCACACTCCATCCCCTCACCTTGAATGAATTGGCAGACGGTAGTCTGGCTGTCTGGTTGCTCGGCAACGCGCCATTGGCTACCGTCGAGGGGATGAAAGGCTGCGAGTGAATTTCAGACTCGAGGAAAAATTTCTGGCTTCCACTGTAACTTGAGAATCATTTTATACCTATCCTAATCGAGGATCAATGAATTTTATGAGCAGAATCCTTTCTTTTGCCTCAAAGAACGCTTTTTGCTAGGAAACTTCATCTGGCTCATATTGTCGATATCGTTATTCTATTCTCAATTTTTCCTTTGCGTGTTTCTTCACGCCCACGAAATGCCCATCATACCACGTGGCATTGTCAGTGGGTTGCCCATCACCCATTATTATTCAATGATATGCAAGGGAATTAGTGTTGTCAGATGCACGCTAAGGACGTGTCACGATTCGTCTTGGAGACAAGGCGGATTGATGAAATTCAACTGACTGCTAAAGAGGTACCAAATCAAGTTAGAAATATCTTGATGCCTCAGCATAAATGGTTGCAAGCACGCCTCGCCCATTCTAACAATAAAATTCCTTTGTTGAGAACCGATTTCCTTTCTCTCTTTCTTTTTCGTCACAAGAAGACTTCTTGGTGGGCTCGACCATGACTCACTGCCACACGATGACTCAAAACTAAGGATCGTCGACGATTTCCTGAGGAGACTTCATTTCCAAGGCTTCAGGTGAAAATTTAATTCAATTGATTTCACCTGAAGTAGTTGGATTTCTGCTTTTTAACAATTATTTATAGTCACTGATGAATGCTATACGATTAATAGCTTTGATCATCTTGGCAAGCATACAACAAAGGATCTATGTGTTGTCTTCAAATGAAGTAATTGATTAAAAAAAAACTTATGTTATTAATTTATTTACTAATGTCTGTATTAAAGAATGTTAGATGTCGATGGTTACAAGATAAATAATCGTGGAACGACTTTGTAAACAAATGCGTTTATCAGACTAGTGTCTGTAATTCTTGCAAATAGGCACATGCCAATCACCATATCATTTGTCTTCCTATTTTCAATATACACAAGACTGTTTCCACCCGAGAATATGTCGGTCTTATACTTATTATAATACACTGACAGTCATTTTATTTGTATTAATCATTAATGCCACTGCCTGTGATGTTGTCAATAATTTTCAAAAGCACAAAGGACAAACAAAAAGAAAATAGTATCAAAATTCATTATTTTCATGTACACAGATACCTAATGATAGGTATAGAGAATTTTTATAAATATACGTCAATTATTAAAATTATCCTATTAATAAAAAAAATGTAATTCTGAGATATTGATCGTTTTAAATAACTTCAACTCTTTATGCACCTCTGCGATTCTCACCGAAAGGTATTATATACGGGAATTGCACTTAAAAATATAATCAGAGGCTTTAGACGATCCTTCGTTAAAACGATCCTTCGAGCGTGAAAAATGAATAAAAAAATTGTAATGTATAACTGAGACCGGTCATACATACTGCATAGCATTAATGAAGACCTTTTTGCGATATTCTTTTTTTCTCTTTTTGGCCAATTAATTTACTTCGTTCAGACAACGTCAACGAAATAATCGTGCGAAAGTCCGCAGGGCATGTATCACAGTTTTTGGTGATTCTTTTGTCCTGTAAAGTTAAAAAAAATTATTTCAGTCTTTCTATAAGTTACTGAGTCGAAAGAAAAAGAGCACTGCACCTTAAAAGTGTGTTATGGAATTCCAAGAGCTGTGAAGGTGTCGCAGTGGGTGATCCCCCAGTATTTTGAAGTGGCATCGATTTGATCGCCTCTTCCAGCCAGGTTGACAATGACTTGCAAAAAAGGTAATGGCAAATTTTAATTTCCCGAAAGGAAAAAAATTATATTAATCAATGAAATAGTCGCCTTACCGATCCATCAGTTAAATTAATTTCTATTAACACATCAGCAACGTCCTGTAACATTGAAGTCGACAATGAAAACACAGCAGCGTGAAGGAGATTCCTCACTAATGTTTGTCCTTTTTCCCTCATCACATTTTGGACCAACTGTCGTCTTATCGTAAAGTCTGAACGTTCCTGTAACCCAAATAATTCAGTAGATACACACACACTAAGTTCTTTTGAAATATTAGAACGACTTACTTCATGATTCCTTCCACTGTGAAGCAAATCGTAGAAGAATTTCATCACAGAGGCATTGGCATCCTTGTGGTCAAGGCTACAAGCCGACAGAGCACAGTCAACGATGCTGCTCAGTGCTGCAGAGTGTAAAAAAGCAATAGGTGCTCGCTGCAGGAACCTTGCACACAATCGAAATAAATCGTCAACAGTATCGGGATGATTTTTAAGTCCATCCTCTTCCTGTAGAATGATAAACGTAGGTCCAAGGAATGCCTCGAGCATTCCAACTAACCCGGCCGCACAATCATGATCTGTGGCGTATTCATCGACTAATATCGACCCAAGATAGAGGAAGCAGCTGTGCTGATGTGTCGAATAAAGCTGGACAATTTGCTTGACGATAGACTCTAAAAGATGGACAGCATGCTGGCCAATACATCGTACAGCATATCTCAAGCAACGACAGCACCGTTCAATAATCCTTGGATCCTCTAGATATGTATTACAAACGTTAGATAACACAGGCCACATCTCAGTGATGACATCCTGACAAGGATGAGGTTGATTGTCATTGTTAATGTGTGGATTTGTATGCCTAAAAATAGCTGCTAGTCTGTCGAGCCAAATAACAGGATCAGTCTTTGTTCCTCTGGTCAATGGAATTCCCCTCGACTCCATCAGCTCGCAGAGAGGTCTGGCTTGGAACCAGCAGAGCTCTTTCATAGCAGGACTGATCTCAGCATGAGGTAGCCTTGCCAGAATAATCGATACACCCTTCAGTAGACCGATTGCCGCCTCATTACCAATTGGAAAACTGTCCAAACATCGAGCTATTTGAAGTAGACCTGGAAAGTGTGATGACATGTGCTCTGGACAAGCAGTACAGATGCTGTGCAAAGCTCCAGAAGCAGCACTAGCCAATCCTCTTTGATTGAGACAGGCCAACAAAAAATTCAGCACTGGCTCCAAGGACTGGGGGTGACTATTGATCCATTCACACAATTCTCCAAGTAATAAAATACTCGTGTGCCTTACAGCAATGTGAGTATTCTCAGGGACATTTAAAATAGCTTCTACTACTTTTGGAACGACTTCGTCTTCTTCTGGCAGGATATTTTTTGCTACTGCTTGCATTATGAAAAGTGCAGCCTCTGTTGAGTCCCATGTGGGCCCTCGTGCTGTCTGACCATCTGATCCAGGACCTCCAGTCAACGTTGAGAACATTTGGCGAAAGCAGTGGCTGCTTCCAACGACGAAGACTACGTCTTTGATTAGTTCAGAGACACGATTGCGAAAGGGAACGAAATCCTCTGCTGAACTTCCTTCCTCCACGAGGCCTAGATGGTCAGGTTCCATTTGACAGTGTTTGCAGAGGGCTCCTATGAGTCTTTCTATGTGTGGTCGAAAGACACTGTTCAAATCTTCACTATTTTTTTGATACAGTTCTTCTGAGAGTTGATACCAGAGATTAAAAGTGATCTGAGCAACCTCGTAGTCATGATGACCCACGCACATCAAGACGAGATCTAAAATTTTCACGGTATAGTGCTGCTTTCCACCCATACAGCCATTGACTGTTGTCATTAAAAAGGTCTCTGCTAGCTCAGTAAAAATTCGACAGTAATTCATTGACTGCTCCAGTTCTTCGTGGGCAACTGAGAGATGATAGGGCTGCTCTAGTGCCATTACACTGGTGAAAAGACACAGCTGAAGTTGTTGCAGCTGAGCAATTGTGTCTGCACGATTGTGGTTATCCTTGGAATTGTGGTCGACTTCCATAACTTGCAATATTGCGCACACACAGTCCGTTGCAGCTTCGTGTAAAGATGACTGGGCCATATGATTGCCCAATACCTGTTTTAAAATTATAAATTTTAGTCGAATTCATATCTTCTCTCTTTCGTTTCGATTTATTGACTAATGCTTACCTGAAATGCATATGCAACTACATCACTGTTTGGTATAGCTTGCAACGACACAGCTCGAACTGTGACCCAACTGGTTAGGCAAGTGAGTATTCGGACGTGGATTTGTACATTATCAGTATTATTTTTAAGACATAATGTCTGTAAAAAAAGATATAAATGATAAATACAGGAAGAAGAGATTAAATAATTATTTGATTGAAAAATATCGTTGAAATACTAACCAGAAATTCTGTTACTGTATCAGCACAAGACTCGAGATCTATTAGTACGTGTTGTCTTCTATTGGCACCTATTCTCAGTGTATTCGTTTCTTCGGGAACAACTTTCATCACTTCTAGTAGTGGCCATAAGCTACTAGACTTCCCACCGAACTTATTTATCAAATCCACTATTGGTTTGCTCCATGAAGGCATTTGAAGCGCTAAATCTGCGAGTGCTACACACAACTGAAAGACAGAGACAAAGAGAGTCATCTCGTAGGGACTATATTTTGAATACAAAATAATTAAAGGTTTTCGATTCCTACCTGTGTGACAATCACGGTATTTGTGTGCTCATTAATCTGAGATATATGTTCCATTAATGAATCTCTCAAGGAAGTATGTGCTTCTGTTGGCAATTCATGAAAATACAACTGAATCTTCGTTCGCATCGTTTGTGCAGCAAAATAGCAAGACTCTGGGTCTCTCTTTTGCTGCAGCATCTCGTCGGAAATTTTCCAAGCATAAACCTGCAATAAAAATCGTGAAATAACGTTATTATTATCTAAAAAAAACGTCAAACGAACTGGATATCTTTCAGTAGAGGTTAAGACAGGTGGTAATATGTTTTTCCTCCAAAAGATATTCATTTCATTCTTCAATAACATCACTTTCTTCGGATTAATTGATAAAGTGACATTGGCTGCAGGCATGATCAAGAGCTAGCATTATTTTCAGTCAACTTATATGTAGCTGCATAACAAATGCTGTGTGTCTGTCTCAAAACTTACGGATTTTTGGAGTTCCCCCAGCCATAATGATGCTTTCTTTTTTTCTGCAGGATCTGGATTATTGTACAGAGAGAAGACAGCTTGATATACCGTTTCTAGTTCGGGTAATGAATTCATAGCTCATAAAATATGTTTATTTTTAATTTTATCCATGCAGTTTGACTGCTTCAGCTGGCTTCAGCTTCTTCTCGACTACGAATTGGATCTGGAACTGGAACGTGGAACGCGCGAATCCCAGCACATGGCAGAGCTGTGTCTGAAATTGAATACTGCGCATCGGCCATTTTAGGTTATGGTTGGGCGGCACGCGTATGCCCCATTGCTTATTTTTTACTTTTCTTCACCTTTAATTACGCCGAAAATTGACTTCCTTTAATTTTCATCCAATTTTACCTTTGCAACGATGAAAAGGCAGCAGCGATTCTCGTTTGGTCGCGCCGCCATGATAGAACGCTAGTGGCGGCAAATTTGAATCCACATGCAAGATCAATGTGAAATCAATGCATTTATCACATATATTTTGTGTTTTTTTATAACCAAAAATAAAGCCAAATATATCTATCATCAATAAATGTATATATTTGTCCATATTATAAAGAAAAAACGACATAGTTTAAACTTAGAGAGTCATATTGTACCATAACTCAAAATGGCTGAAATGCTCGCCGCGCATTGTCGTTTGTACATATGTATATATATCGATACATATGTATAAGTATCCCATACATATTTCAGTGGCGCTCGAAAAGTATCGAAAGCCTGAGCAAAAAACATCGACAAATGGGCACGAATCATGTTATGATTGGATATTTCTAATTAAATTCCTTCTTCGTCTTATCGAATACACGGTTGTTAAAGAGGAGAGTTTCGATACAGCTTCAGTAGCCTAGAATAAAAATTCGGATTACTGTAAAGTTCCATAAGTTAAAGACGTCGGAGATCACACGTAAATTTGTGCATCATCGAAGCCAGAGAGGACAGAAAGCGAATGGAACATGGCGTTTGTTTCTCTCATATGTTCTGAAAATTCAATTCCTTAATTAATTTGTCTATCTGCTCGTTGATAAATTGTGTATAGTTCGTTGAAAGCCATCTCAGAGGCCATTGTAAATCCTAGAATTGTGAACTGGTAACCTTCATCAATTTATTGGGAAGGAAACGAATCTTTTAATTGATGGTTTGGAAATTATGACGAGGTTTTATATTGTTGTGTGTGACTTTTGGAATGTCGAACGTTCATGAGAGCTTAACGATAGGAAAATGACGTCACGTAGTTACACAAAATCGTACAGTCGTAAGGTGAACAATGTTACTGCTGGGAGCATACAATTTGACAAGCTATTTAGGGAAAATAGTAATCGTCCATCTGCTGCTAAGTCAGCAGGTACTGTTGGCAAATGGGGTATTACTTCATTCACATCCATCAGAAGCACCAACATCAATGGTAAGATTGCTTCTTTCTTTTTAGCTTTTTTCCTTCTCAATTAAATCCATTTAACCCATCGTCAATTATCCTACGACATAACTCTAATCTAAAGTACCGTTTCTTCATTGTTGAATTTCAGGCAGAAGAGATGATATTCACAGGACATTTGGTGCAAAGAAACCGAAGCTAGACTATGGCAATCAAAATGCCCAAGTTAATTCCGGAAAGGATCCATTCTCCTTCGAGACAGACCTTGATACTAAAGCAGAGACTGCACCAGCTGTTCCTAAACCAAAAAAATTCTTCAAGAGTCGAAATGCCCCGTCAACGACCGAGGAAATCCGCCAGGATCCACCGACCCACAGACCAGTACCTGATTCACAGTATGGACGTCCTCGAGCCTCTCAAAGGCAGTATCAAACCACGCCAAAGCAGCCTTCACAAAAGCTCTCGTCTTACACACCAGCGAGAAAGATTAGCGAGTCCATGGACAGTAGTTCGAGTGACACATCGACTCGTGAGGATGGCAAGCCACCAATAGTGCTGAGAATATGCAAGGGTACAGCTCGTCTAGTATGTGGAGACAATCAAGAAGTTCAGGAGCCTCAATCAGAGACCTACAGAATCACTCCAAGCCCAACGAAAATGGAGCCTGATTACAGGGGCTCTGACACAATTTCCAAGCCTGAAAATCATCGAAGCACTAAGCATCATCCAATTGTAACGACAGTGTCGATTCCCTTGGACACTGAGGATGCTCCTACACGAAGAACAACTCGCAGTCGAGCTAAAAATCTCAACCTAGATCTCAACCCCACTGTCCCAATAATTTCTCCACCTGTGGCCACTCCGAATTCCCAAAGCTCCGGCCTGTCTTTGACTCTTCGTAAGTCAATGACTGACTCAAATAACACGTTAATATCCCACTACGACATCGTTAAGACTGACTGCAATCCAAGCTATCACAGCAAGCCAACAGTTGAGCCATTAATTGGCCGAGACCAGCCACTACCAGCTACTACTCAGGAACTCATCGACATCCTCTCAAGTGACACGGACTCAACTCTTCTTCGACCAGAACCTCCAGCCGAAAGTATCCAAGATATCCACGATATGGCCACGGAAATGGAGCAACAATGCGCCATAGACTTGCCCTTGAGCCAGCCAGAGGATGATAGTGAGCTGGAGGAAGAGGAGGAAGTTCCTGCCGTTTTACATAATGAGCCAGAAATGACAAAAGAAATCCCAGAAGCTGAAATGACTGCAGTACCACCTATTATGGATGTTGAACGACCTGCAGCCAAGGCTCTCGTTGATCAGGACTGGTTTTCAGGCAGTGAAGACAGTGATGCTCCCAATGCAGAGACTCCCACCAACGTGCCAAGTCCAGTCGAGTCCCAACGGTCCGTAACTCCTGCTGCCAAACCTGTAGCTGCTAAAAAGGGAAGCATCTTTAAGAGTCGATCAACTGGGGCAACAAATGGCAATAAACGTCGAGCTTTATACAAACATAAATGGTGTGACAATGACAAGGAATCAATCACACCTGAAACAACGACGATCATCAGCTCAACACCCAGTGCAGCTTCTGGATCACACAGCAATGCAGGACCTGTGACTTTTGACGAAGAACTCGAGGAGGCATCGCAATTGACGAGGGTTGTTACGTATCCTGAGAGCACTGCAGACTTCGGGGACGATGCTGAAGCAATTACGAGTATTCGCTGTGGTAAAAAGGTCAAAGGATTTTATACAGTCGTCAAGAATGTCAAAAAGGCACATCAGATACAAGAAAGTGGAGAATTCCAGGAGTTTAACGATGATGTTGAGTATATTCTTGACACTCTTCGTGAAAATAATCCCAATGCAACTCGTTGTCTATCTGCCATAAGATTGGCGAGTAAATGCATGGCCCCAGCCTTTCGTATGCACGTTCGTGCTCATGGCACCGTCACCAAGTTCTTCAAGGCTTTGCACGATGCCACAAAGGATCAGAGTCTTGGATTGTGCACAGCCACAGTTATGTTTGTCTTGAGCCAAGATCGTTTAGCTATGGACCTTGATCGTAATTGCCTCGAACTCATGCTGAGTCTTCTCGAGTCTGATGCAAGCCACAAGGATGCTCTGGACGATTGTGGATTGAGCCGTGCTGAATTGCTGAAGAATAAAGAAAAAGTGCGACAATTGTGTGCTGATATTCAGGCACAGGGGCATGCTAAGCATCTTAATTTGGATAATATCACAGTTGGACAATTGGCAATGGAGACTCTGCTCAGTTTGACGTCTAAACGAGCTGGTGAATGGTTCAAGGAGGAGTTGAGGGAGCTCGGCGGACTTGAGCACATTGTTAATACTATTAAAGATTGTCATCGACATATTATTGCAAGTGATGTCACGAAGTGTGGATGGTCAGAGCCTGTGCTCGATAAACTACGTAAAGTCGATAGATGTCTTCGTGTCCTCGAGAATGTCACACATATGAATGAAGAGAATCAAGTGTACTTGTTGAGATATGGCGATGGAGTATTAGTTAGTACAATGGCGAGCTTGTATTGGATTTGTGGCTTGGAAATTCAAATTTATCCAACCATTGACATCAGTGATAAGACCTCTACTGGAGCAGTTATTCGAGAATGTATTTTTGCTATTCTCAAGGTCCTTATTAATCTCACACATCGTTTTAATAGACAATCCTTTGGCAGTAAATCAGTCGGCTCACAGAATGGTATGATCGATTGTAGTTTGAATCTTCTTCTACGTGCGCCAGAATCTCTGCCCGAAGAGAAACGTTTTGATATGATGATGTTGACGCTCATTCTGCTGATAAATTTGGTGGAACAATGTGACGATAATAAGAAGCTATTTATCGAGTCGAAAGCTCCACCGTGTCCAGAAAATATATTTGAAAATGAAGATAGCGGTGTTGAGGCACTCATTGACCTCTTTTACAAGCAAGAAGAGCTGGCACGTGGCGAGGAACAGAAAACTGACGCTATCCTAGATGGAAAGAAGGACTCCGAGCAGCCAGAAACTGTTTCAACTACTGCAAAAACCCAAGAAGAATTCATTGAAGAAACTGTCGCAAAACGTAATGATTTAATTTTTTTTTGCATGCAGGTTTATTAATATATTGTCTACTTAATCAATATATTTTTTTTTCTTTAGTTTTGCAGAAAGCAGGTCGTCACATGGAACACACTCTGATTGGTGCATACGTGGTTCTCCTCCTAGGATATTTAATCATGGACAACAAGGTATCTCTTATTAGATTAAAAATTACACAATTAATCGTTTGAAATGGCTTACTGAATTTTTTTTTCCACTAGGATTACGAGATAATGGTGCGTTACAAACTTCCTGGAAACAATTTCTCAACAATGGTGGCTGTGTTACAGAAGTTTTTCAACTTTATGAACTTAACAGCATCGGTATGTACACGAAAATCCGAGTTAAATTGAATTATTGATGTTTCGTGAGAGTAATAATATTCTTTATTTATACAGAATGAGGCCAGCAGCTGTGGTATTGCTGCCACTGACAAAGTAATCAAGTTTCTCAAGCTGTCAGATGCCAAGGTCGAAGAAGAAAAGAATGCTCTGCCATTACCAGCATTAGAGGAATCCAGTATCATGTTGGATTTGTCGTCATCTTGATCAAAATGTCACAAATATTCGGGTCATTGTAATCAAGATAATGAATGATTTATCTGAGAATGTCCTACGATTGACAGGAGCAGAGCCAAAGCTACATGTGTCCAACAAGGGGCTTTCCTTTTATCACACTGTGGACAGACCTGTTTCGTATTGATCACATATTTTGATATAAACATATATATAGATATTTATTCCTTTACATAATTTATTGCTGTATCATTGTTTCGTTTATACTGGCTCTTGATCGCAGCAAAATTACTTTTTTTCTCACCGTTACAAACAAGATTTAGTTGCTACTTAAGTACGAAAGATAAATAGCGATTGAATTGCAACGGATCAATAGATTTTAAAGGTCTTATGTATAACGCGAGCTCATTTATATTCAATTACTATTAACAAGGACAAATCTATATATACAAAAGGAGAATGAATGTTAAAAGAAATTAATTTGATTCTTATTTTAAATAAAAATGCCTCTCATGTTGCAAATACGTATGTTATGAATCACTTAAAGTTCCTTGCCAAGGCATTAGCAATTATCACTTTGTCTAACGGGACAGCAAGAAAATTCATTGATAAAATCAATTTCTCAATCGTTCTATCCTCACACTGCTAAATAAAAATACAATTAAGTGAATTTTGTGGAGGATAGAGCGTAAACACCACTGATAACTAAATATAGTGTTATGCTGTGTAAGTTTATTTTAATAATATAAATCTACATTTTAAGCATTGTAAATGTAAATTTATAAAT
>JABSMT010053517.1:0-11982 GCA_018902335.1 Eumacrocentrus americanus
TATAATCATTTAAAGTAAGATCGATCATTTATAATTATTTTTATAATAGCACGCATAGTTGTTTGGATATTGTATAACATTTTTTTTTCTTAGGAAGCTATGTTTTATATTCTAAACATATATAAAAAATTTCCAATGATTTCGCTCCTGAAATTGAATTTTAATGGACAGCTTTCAAAATATGTTCATTGTAATTTTTTTGAAGTAATTTTCAATAATATTTCTCGTATTAAAAATATACATAAAATTGTACAGTCAATTGAATAAAAAGAAATATATGTACATAATTATCCTTCATCTGTGTATACAATTTTTAATTAAATTACAAAAATTCCAGTCACTGAGATTAGAAGCTCGCAAAATGAGCCAATTTAAATATTTTGTATTTGAACAAAAAAATCATGGATAACAATCGGTTTGAAAAATCCTTCAACATGACTAACCCGTTTATCCACTAATATATTTACATAGACAAAACGTAGACATATTTAACCATATAAATACTTATGAGTATACATATTGTACTGCGTTTATACATCAAAATGATACAGTAGGTCAGTTCATTCCTGATTTAAAATACATCTTCATATTTTACACATCATCAAGTATAGAATACAATATATTGGAAAGAAATTACTAGCAATAAATAATAAATAATAAATTTTACAATTGAATCGGCATAAATCAAATACACACACACACACTTCCACACACGAATAAACACACGTACAAATACTAATAAGTAAATTATACTCTTTTTAGAGTTGCTGCAAACCAAAATAACACTTCCACACACATTTTCATGCATGATTAATTTAGTTTTAGGTGACTCACAAAAATTGCTTATCTCAATGCCGAGAGTGCATTTGGTAACAAATTAAACTAGCATCTCACCCATCTTCTCGTTCGTTACTCTTTTTCTCTCATTATATACGCGTTTTTATGTATAAAACCCACGTCATTTATCAAAAACACATTAATATAAAACTTAATATTAGTCGCTTAAAAGCTTTATATCATACACATTATCAAAATAACTTAAAATTAAAATAATTAATCTAGTCAGCCTTCTGTGTATTTCCATTTTGCTAAATACTTGAGCAATATATCTGATTTCGCCCATACACATTATTATTACTACTATTATGATAGGTTGGGTTACTATTTATATTGGTATTCAATTAATGTGTTCCATTCTTATTAACTGATGGCTCACAATTGAAAGCACACCACTGGCTCAATCCCCGTCTGTGTTGATGTTTGTACTACAACGCGTACTTCTCCTGGAGCTTCCCGTAGAACCATGCCGACATTTTTCACCACGATCTACTATTCCACCTACAATAATATCAAAGAAATCAATCGGTAATTTGTTTAAATTGGATGAGACAATAAGATACGTTACGTATAAATGAATACATAAATATACTTGATGGGTTAACACTTACTGGTCAAGGGAGTGTGAACCTGGACCTTGATGTTAGCAGTAGCAGTGACCTTCGTTGTTGTAACGTGAGAAGTTGCTAGTACTGGTGATGTTCCACTGGCATCCAATCCGCCACAGTTCTGTAGATAAAACACAAAGGAAATCATATAATAATAATTACATATTAAATGCTTATGCTTCACTATATCTATTATACAGTAAATAACTAATTGGAAATAAAATAGAAAGTAATGCCATTATCATATTTACCTGATTGCCGCAAGTAGATGTCGTTTCAACCTTGACTTCCGGTTGAACAATTATGCAAGATTCTTGAGTACTGTGCCACGAATTAGGCTCTTCGGTAATGGTTGTGAGCGATGGTTCAGTGTGTAGTCTTGAGTTATCAATTTTGTGTGGACGTCTAGGTGGTTCTGGCGGCGGCTTAGACTGTCGTCGTCTGACAATTGCTGGCGAAGCAGGTGGTGTAGGCGTTGATATTCGATCTGGGTGGTCATGCGGCGGCACAACTTCCGGTGACGGCCCCACCAAAGACAGCAGAATGGGAAAGAAAAAGAGCCCATTAACGAGTCCAATGCCTACTAGACAGACGAGAATGAGGAAAAAATAACGGACGATGAACTCAAAGTCCGAGAAGGCGAGCATCATAACTCCCAAAAGTGTCGTTATAGCACCGTGAATCACCGGTGCAAACATGTGCTCCAGAGCAAGGCGTACTCTGCGGTCTCTACTTGCACCGACGCTCGTTATGAAGCTCAAGCAAATATCAGCCGTAAAATGAATTGCAATTCCTACACTGATGACAAGTAAAACGGCAGACACTGCACTGAGCTTTATACCACAGAGTCCCATAACGCCGAATAACTGCAGTACAACACCTGCAAGTGAAATACCAACTAACATTGCAGCCCACATATTCAACAAGAGGACACCAACGACAGCCATGCTTGCGCCTAGGGCAGCGAGCAGTGCAAGATACAAACAGTTCCGCAAGTCCATGTATTGCTCCCAAAATAAGAATGGTATCCCCGATGGAAAATTGGGGAGACCGCGTTCCTCAAATTTTTTGCACAATTTCCGAACACTACCAATCAATTCGGTGATTTTATTGGTATCAGTCAATTTATGGAGGTAGAATGGCATCTGCGCATACGTAAGAGGCATACTCTTGGGTATTATCAGTTCGTGATCGTTGGTAAAAATCCATTCTCTTGGCTCGGGTTTGAGATTTGCTTGAGACGCACCGTATGCCAAGGCGTCATTCGACGTCCATGCACTCAGATAATTGTAAAATCCTCTTGGATTTATTACACCCTCGGAATCAACAAGGCGTACTTGCGTTACCAGCGTTTTATCAATTGGATTGTCCACATGGCCAGTTTGGACAAGCAATTTATACGCCAAAATAGCTTTATCGCTCGCATTTTTGTACCATCGTTCTTGCATAATACAACCATCTCTGTAGTCCCTGTCGAATGCAACTTGCAATTCACGAAGCCAGTCACGGAACAGACTAAGCCAGAACTTTGGTAAACCGCCATCATCATTTTTAATGACATTTTTCACCCGCATAAAAGCATCATGATATTCATAGAGGAGTTTTTGGTTGTTTGGATACTCAAAGTCTCGTCCAGTTACGGCATACATGTTGTAAAAACCAAAATGCTTTGTCTGAGCCACGAGAAAACCATGTTCATCGGAATTCTGAGGTACTAAATCTCCAAGTTCCAGTCCGTCGTCAACTCTCATTGCCTGCCATAAACTGCTACCGAGAATCATAGCAAACAGCATCATACCAAATACTTTAGTTGCGGGTCTGGTAACAAAGGGAGCATAGTACTTTGCGGCAAATCGTGCAAATGAAAAACTCAGACACTCATCTTTAGCACAACCACTGCTTGTTAGTCTATCTTGTTCTGAATTCCCGTGCTGCTGTTGCCCCTGTTGATAATATTTTTCTTGTGGTTTTTCTGGCTTCTGTAACTTGTGATGTTGCTGTTGCTGCTGCTGACGGTATCGTCCTTGTCGTCGACGACGCTCTTTCTCTTTTTCTTCTACTCTTTCATCATCATCATCTTCTTCTTCTTCTTCTTCTTCTACTTTTTCTTCTTCATCATCATCTTCTTCTTGCTCCTTCTTATAATCCGTTACAATATTGACATTAATTGTACCATCGTCAATCCACGACTCATTCGGGTTAGTCAATATGTGCGTCAATGTTTCTCTTTGGTCTGGTGGCATTGTTTTAGTAGCAGATTGGTGAATATTGCTCGTTTTATTGTCACGAGTACTTTGCATTTTCTCATTGGTCAATGCTGGTAAACAGCAGCAAAGAATGTCTGATCGGCCAGATCTTCTTCTTCGAAGATCAAGACTAATCATAGCAGGAAATATAAGTAGCATCGCGCCAAGATTAAAGAGTAGGAGAATACCAGCTTGCAGAGAAAAGACTCTCAATGCTGGAATCGGAATAATGGAGGCTGCAAAAAATGCCGAAACATTGCTGAGACCTTTAAGTAACACTGAAAGTCCTGTCCTTTTGAGTACTATACCCGTTTGCTGCTCAATCCCTCTTGGTGGTGATGACAGTGGCCTCGTTTTCTCGCTCTCCTCGGCTGAATATGACTCAGATGCATACGTATGTGTTAACAGAAACATGTCATGAACACCAAGGCCAAGGGCAAGAAATGGCACAATTTGAGTTGTCACTGCATTAAAAGATATTCCAAGTAGAGCACAAAAGCCAAGACCAGCCGCAACAGTTGCACAAATAAGAATGACTCCTGCTACTGCAACACCAGCTTGCGATCGTACAGAATCTCGCCAACGTATTAGTGCAAAACCTGCGTACACTATTACAAGTCCACAAGCAACAGCGACATTCGTGACTGAGATTTCGCTGTACTTGCCGAGTATATCATTCATAGTAGTAGTGCTGAATGCATAAGAGTTGTAAAGGACCGGGGAGCCATTAGCGTTGAGTTGCTTTTGCTGCTTCTTGACTCGATTGCTGAAGGCACGTTGCCACGTATCAAGTACTTGGGACGCCTTTTCTTGTGACCAATCGATATGATGTACTTTATACGTGTTTGCCCAAAAGTCATAAAGCTCTCGTTCACCCATGAGTTGTACAACGGTCTGCAGGGCAGCGGCTCGTATTAAGTGGCCAGTCTGGTTGTGCCGTGCACCTCCAACTACAAGTGCCTCGGGCCAATGCATATAGTTGGCCGCAAAACCATAACAACCACCAGTCAATTCAGCGCCGATATCTGGCATCTATGTAAATACAAATCGTTAGAATACTACAATCACTGAGATGAATTGAAGAATGCAGTGACTCATACCTGGTGTGATTTTTTATTCGGGGCAGTATCTGGACAATCAGGATCCATAGGATCCAAGCACGGTTTACTCTGATATCCATTTGTTATGCCAGATCTCTTCATGTACTCCTCAAGCGTATGAAATGGAAACATAATGGATTTTTGCTTCATATGCTCGACGAGCTTCGTAGGGTTGAGATTTGTCCACTGAACATACATATTAGATCCCTCTCCACTAAAAAATAAAGATGAAAAATTATGTGCAGGATACTCTTTTTCATTGACAAAATACCATTGATAAATTGACATATGCAACACTAACAGTATTTGAACGGGATAATCCGGACCCAATAATTTACTGCCCTCCCAGAAACAGTCCAAAGGCGTGATAATGGCACAGGGAATTATTTTATCAAAAATCTGTAAATCAGAAAGCACAATTTTTATAATCGTTCTGACAAATGTTACTTATATTTCAGTTTACTCTGTTAAATATATACCTGATCAATATAGTACATCTCAAAATTGGGTATGCTTGGTGCGTAGCACATGTCCTTCAATTCCCAAGTACTGCAAAACAATGGCACATATAAAAGCATGTTCATTAAATCGAATGAAAATAATTACTGTATAATACAAACATCTTTATGTTAGAATTGATAAACTATCCATAAATATACATACATGTCAAAGAGATCAACAGTGACTTGTGTGGCGGCTTTAAGGATGGCCAAGTGCTCCTTGAGCGCAGACGCTTGTAAGATATTTGCATCAGGATTCCTAGGAGTTTGAATGACCAGTTGATGTGTCGATGGTGCCGCTTCACCCAGTGACTCTGAAGCGTAACTCAGTTCTTTCTGCAACCTTCCGCCTTCTAAAAAGTACAAATCAAAAGTATCCTCTATATTATTCAATCTGAATTGCAAACTACTGTACAAATCATATAAAAATACAACAATCTATTTGCTCGTTTCGCCACGTCAAGAGAAGACCACCCGTGAAGTAGATTTCTTTCTCCCGCAGAGGTTCTCCACCGAACGCGGAAAAACCGTCGAGATTATTCTTGAAATAAAATATGCATCCTAGCAATCGCGTGTGATCGTATTAATATCGTTAAACAATATAACTATCTATCTATATCGTCATCACAATGAATAAATTACTAAATATATGTATCTGTTGAAGTCAATTTTTTTTCTTTTTAATGAAAGCAGAATTTTTCTTCATACGAGAAAACAACAATTAAATAAATATTGCATTGATTATTATGAAAATTGACCGAGTTCTATTTTATTTGCAATTCTTAATTAACGTACGAATGTATGTGGAAAATATCGGTCATGTATATATACCTAGTTGTCAGCTTAATACAAAGTTTGAGCATCAGATTGCTTTGTTGATTATTAAAAACAAAACATGCATACGCATGTGTTAAAAAAGTACTTTATCATGGTCTCGACGTAACAAAAATGTAGCATTAGTGGATTGAGAATCACTGTCGCTCAGAGCAAGCAGGATATCTGCCTCGCGGGCCAAGTCCACAAGTTTATCCGTATACTTATATACAAATTGGCAATTAAGTGTCCCTCCCCCTTCCTCCAGCTTCCGTACGATGCATATATAATCCTGTTAATATAGTCGAAAATATCATCATAACATCATAGGCATAATACAAATCGGTTAACTTGGTTTGTAGCAGCAGATTTTCCACTAAAAATTTTTTGACATAGGGTCAAATTGATATTTGACGCACATAAATATACGCAAGTACAGCTACGGAAATGAATGAAAATCGAAATGCATTGTGAAATGCGCTTGCAAGAGGGATGAGGATGGCAGTGCTACAGTACCGAGCGCGCGCACGCCCGCGAGAGAGTCAAGACTCGCTCCTCATCGGTTTCAGGCCACGCTTGCAGGCACGCACAGACCCACCGCTGGACGCGCTCGACTGACTGGCTGGCGTGCGCAAACACACACACACACATGGATCTCTACATATACAATATCCATATGGATACAATATGTGTATGTATATATATGTATATATATATAATACATAGGCACATATACAGAGGAACTCAAGAGACGGGCCACCCACGGCGACCATTCACCGGAACCGCGCGCGGGCCCCCCATCCCATCCCTGTGGTGCTCATCATCATACCGTGCACGAGCAATATCTCCATGACGTAGACGCTCGACGATTACGGCCACGCTTCTGCCATTGCGTGCTACCACATTTTTCTGTCATTTTCAGATTTTATGATTCATTCACAAAATACAATATTTAATGCTGGATAACATGATATCTGTGGACCAAACAAACTTAAGATGAGATCCCCTGTTTATGTGAAGCCTTCCCGTCGGTTCGGTGCAACAACAACAGATTCCTGGTGGGTCTTTTCTTTCTCACTCGCTCTTTGCATCTCTCTCAGTCGCTCTTTTCCTCAGAGGTATGGGAGCCTAATGAAGATGTAAGCAGTCGGTAGGTCCTCGTGGACACTCGTGCACGGTTGTGCCTCCATCCTTCTCTCTTCTCTCTATCTCATTCTACTAACGTGCGGGCTTTCTTCGACCCCGCATGAGTATACGTAACCACCTCCTATCCGTAAAAGGAATAGGCTCACAAAGTTGTATTGGTTATCACGCGCCGCTGAGATGTTCATTATCCTCTTACTCCAATATTTTTCATTTTATACGATGTCGTACGAACGTCATTCTTTATATACGAAATTCAAGTTTCTTTTTTCGGTTTATACTCTGCATCCCAGAAACGACGAGAACAAACCACCCGCATCACTAACGGTCACTGTACTAATACGGATATCCGGAGTACAGCTGCAGCCTAGGCGTTACTGATACACACATTTTCAATATAGTGAACCTAACCGAGATTTTTTTTTTTTTTTGTTATTGGTACATACTGTAATACAAAAAGTAAATAATACATTGCAGAAATGATTTTTACCTTGGACCCAAAGTTGCTCCACTTTGCTGTGCACTTGAACAGATTTCAGGGCAACACAGAATGTTGCAAGAGCGAGGATGGCGACAAATAATACCTTGCCAGCGTGCCTTTGGAGAAAATTGCCAAGTTGACTCAACTGATCTTGAAGCCTTGCACGAATCCATACTGCTGATCTCTGGCCCTCTGCCTTGCCCTAAGCAATGAATTGGAATAAAAAATTCATGAGTTTACTCAAGTTTTATGCCCGTTAAGGTAAAAAAAAAGTTTGCCATATAAAAGATACAGTTGAATAAGAAATAGTGTATAAAAAGAGAGTAAAAATAATAAAACGTCGAAATTAAAAAAATTTCTAGTGCACTCGGAAAGATCTTGTACATGAAGGTACAGGACCGAGCGCAACATTGCGAGCGGCAACGTTGCACACACTACCTGCCGGTGGTGGCTCTCTGACTCTGACAATGTGGCTCTTGGACCACCCGCAAAAGTACACCTATATCTTTCCTGTTTGAGAATAAGAAGGGGACCAAGCCGAAAATGATGAAAGCGTTACATGTTATACGACAGTGACAGCCAAAGAATGACAAAGTTTACAGCTAAAATGCTCACTGTTATTAAGCACTGTTAATACAAATTTCAAAACTAAACGGCATAGTACTGTGATAATGTTACAGTAGCCATGAGTATCGAATAGCAACGTTTTCCAACCAATTAACCCGATATGTGTGCCTCGGATGTATGGTGGTGCGTGGTAAGCGCTCAGGCACACAAGTAATACTATACCTACGGGTCAACCGGCAATCCCGTTGTATTGGTGGCCGCATGGCCCGCGAAGCACATAATTTCCGGATTCCTGTTCGATCTAAACACGACGCGATAGAGTAGAAGGAAATCGGTTGCCTGTGAGTGTACAGAGAAAAAGTCCACCTCAGTATCTATTGAGAATAGTAAGAATTTTATTCACTACATGCATATACAGTCGAATCATTATTGGGTATATATATACAACGAGAATGAGAGAGGGAGGGAGACAAAGGATATTTCCTTACTGAGTTTGCACTGCATCTTATATGCATTATACATGTACATATAAATGAATGGATTTACCTTATATTTATATAAATACAAAAGCTATGAAAGGTGCCGCCAACTCGTCGTATTATAAAATTTCTCTTTCGTCCATATGTTAATAGGGGAATGTGAAGAAAGTGAGTATATATATTCTTTGAGATTTTAAATTCATGAAACGCAAGTAATGTTTCCTTCGTTCTCCTCTCATCTCACAGGCGAAAATTTCTGGGAATCGTCGGGTCAAAGAGGGACGCGCCGCCTCCGCCCTATACTCGGCATGCGCGACGAACTGACCGTATTCAGTTTGGAGATTCATCAGCGGCTTGTCTGCTCTGTACTTTTCAAGTGATGATTACGGTCAAAGGTAAGGCCTGATGGCTCCATAATCAAGACTCAACCAACATAAGTCATTAAAACTATTGACGGATGCGGAAGTTTATATTTACACATTACTTGTGGAATGTCTTATTAATATTGGATTTTCAATTGCAACAAAAGAGAAACGATAAATGTCGAGGGAAAAGCAGAGCATTGATGTGGACAGAGAAAGGTCGAGAAGAGAGAAGCACGTGACACGGGTAACAGATCACCTTATTCCTTTTCGTATACAATTATATTTTATGTATACCTTCTCGAGTTGGTCCAGGGCAATAGCTGCATCTGTCCAGCTAGGCCTGACATAGAGATCAGACTCATGTCTCCGCTTGGTAGTCTCCAGCACGGCTTGGTCCTTCCAGTGCCGAGACTGTGGGTGAGGAATACCAGTAGGGCGTCCCGCTAGGATCCCTATAGGGCCGGACGCAGCGACCATGATCCGTCATGCATCTGCACCGGCACGATGCACTCTGCAAGTTATTTCTCTCGCACGCTTGTTTACCGCTGATATGCTGCTATGTATCAAGTCGGTCCGTAAAGGCCACAATCGCATCGGTATATCACAGAACTTGTAATTGCCACAAACGTTCCTTTCACCTAATTTCACTGCTCAGGTGGTATAAAAAGAGTAAATGAACTTGGGCGCATTTAATACTAATATTCATTAATTTCGGTATAAAAAAAGACTTTGTTTACACTGTCACCGGATACAACGCGCGCTCTCTACCCTCCATTTCCTTCTCATTTCCAAATGCATCCGACTTACTCTTGATTGCACACAACAGGGGAGTTTAATTTTTTTTTGCATAGGAGAAGAATTAATGCTTACTGCATGACACCACTGTTAACCTCGATATTCTCTCTGATTGACACTCAATTATTTGACAAAGCACACTATTCTCCTGTGAATAATTGAGAAACACACTTGTTGTACCACTGTGATGAATGACGATACACACTCCGTCTCATGTACAATGCGGATGACTACCATTCGTGAAGCCGTCAAAGTTCGTACTAAAGCGAGACTCGCTGCCACATTTCTTTCGTAGCCTGCCCTGCGCTCAGCGCCGGCCATAGTTGATGCTTCCTCCCCACTACCACACCACCGCCACCATAAGGTTTAGTTGGCCCTCTCTCGCATCTCTCGTGCGGCTACTCCAGAGAGCAAAACGGGTCGAGAGTGGTCGAAAGATCGACGACAACCAGGTACGTGCATAGGAGAGTTACTTCTTCACCGTGCTAAGCGTGGTATTTACTTTTGTATCTTTATCTTTTTTTTTTATTTAACATTTTGTGACTTTTCTACATTTCATATCCGGCGCTGTTTCAATCTCATCCCCGACGAGTTACTTGGGTATTGAAGAAATTAGAGGGAATACTTCGAAAGTTTGACAGTGGGTCCCTGGCACGTGTTGCACTGCACTATATAGAACTAGTGTTGGCGATGACGTTTGGCCGAGAGCAATCGAGGATTACCGAGGACATCGCGAGTCGTCGCTCCGATTGGTCAGAATTGCCCGGGCACTTTCAACGTCGGTACGATCCGTTGCTAGGATACCCTGTACACGCCAGATGAGTATAACAGCAGAGAAAAAGACAGAGAGAGACTGACAGAGAAAGAACTCTGGGCCACACACGTGGTGGTTATAGGCATATATATAGCATTTCCTTGCAAGCGCATGCGTAGCCGTTTTGCATCATACCATAATATTTCAGGCGAACAAAAAACATTTTATCTAATCAAGAAAATTATTTTGAAAAATTGTATTGGAGGTGTCACACCCTCGATAATGTTATTCGATGAGTTGAAATCATTCAATTGCCATAAATAGACAATAATTGTATGACAAATTACCGTAGTAATCTTTACGTACCAAACTCATTTCAATGTTTAAACCCCTTTTCCAATATACGTCACAGATTTCTGCTATGGATCGATACATGTGTACAGTAAATCCATATATTACTCTGAGCGTCTTTTTCATCTATGACGAATTTCGGAAGAACATAGTAAGCAAGTAAATCATTGCCGGTACTCCGGTAGTGCAACTCGACCTCATTTGTGTCGTCAAGTATTTGTACAGGACACGACCACCCAAGTGACCATAACGCCTCTGCGGGATTGGTCGGGAGAAATCCTCAGGCTGTATCTTTCACAAAGTAGGAATGAATAGAAAAAAGGGCAGGAATGCAACAGAGATAGATAGATATAGACAGACTTCGAGACAGACATGTAGATATAGAAAATAAAGGAAAAAAATGGTTCATGTGCAAAAATAAATATTTTTATATTTCGCACTTTTTACAAAATCACTTCCATCTATTTATTTTGTACCAATGTATGCACCTATATGAACCTAATACATATAAGTACGATTACCATTATTTCAATTTCATTTTTTTTATTATCAATTATATATCACTCGAACAATAAATGCTTTCAATTATTTCTCATCTCATGTTAACAATAATGTTGTGGGATGTTTAAAAATTTCCGGATCACTGCAATTTTCGTACATAAATTATAGAGCGTAGAAAAACACGCGTAAAGTGCACTGATGTGCATAATAGGGTGGCTTTCTATGCAGAGCGAGAAAGAGAGAACCAAGACTATTTAATATCAAAATGGTGTTAGTGAGTGACCGCCCACGGTGAGACTCAAGACCACCCAAAGCGTCGAGGTATACTAAAGTGCCATCTCGATACTTGGCATTTTACCTTGCGTGATATTGCCTCGTGTCACTATTGCATTCCAGCTTGTAACTTAAAAAATAAAAAAAAATAAAATAAAACTCAGGAAAA